>JAVSBV010075352.1:0-10136 GCA_033117975.1 Parotocinclus spilosoma | reverse complement strand
ATTTAATATGTTACATAGCACGTCCCGTCTTGTAACATAGGGCATGTTCGTTTAAACGGACCAGCCGGTTATTAGGACCAAAACCATCGCGTCTCAATGTGGTCCCATTAACCAGAGTCGACTGTATATGGGAAGAGGTGTATATGCGAGGCTATAGTCAAGGCTTCCCATACCAAATCCAAGACAGGTCCAGGTAGCCCAACTCCCTCAAGGTTAATTCGAGATGCATTTTTGCTGACCACGGTTGTTTAGAATGGTTATCAAAGTTACTGTAGTCTTACAGTCAGAACAAACCAACCTAGCCATTCATCAACATGGTCTTTCTGTCAACTCACTGATTTTTTTTTTCTTTATTGCACCATAGTTGGTGAACTCTGCAGACAGTTGTACATGTAAATCAAATCAAAAGAGCAAAATACATAACATCAGCAATTATAGAAATACTAAGAGTCCATCTGGCCCCAGTGAACATGCCTAGGGTCCTAGACCATATTGATCATAGATCATATTTTTCCCTATTCTGATAGGTAGCATTACCCAAACCTGGTGGTCTGCATCTGCATGGCATTATGCTTTGCAAAGCTTCCACACATTTGGCTGATTAGATAATTACGTGAGTGACTAAGTGCACTGCTGTTCCTCATGAAGTGCTCAGTGAGTTTACGCATCGATACTGGAACTATATATATATATATATGGCCATATATTACATATCTGTGTGGATAGTTCTTATCATAGGTATGTGCTTTTACAATCAGTAGGCTGCTGAGTTTCTCAGGTGTAAATGTTTTCAGAAGAAAATGCAGGACAACCCACAATGCCTGTTAGTTTTCCCTCTTATAACCAGGGGGCTCAAAGGGACCTCTCAGTTAAGAGACAGAAACATGAAAGCCCTTGTTAGAGGAGAACTGTGGCTGACACAGTCACAGAGCCCCAGGCACAGGGAGGTGGTGAAAGAAAGAGAGATTGGGTAACACACACAGAGAAAGGAATGCAAGAAAGTACAGTCTGACACTCTTACACCACCATTAAAGATGATTGCAGTGCAACATTATGTATATTATGCAGAAATGTTCCTTTGAATATAATTCAGACCATTATATGCATTGAAACCAACTCCAACAAATGATGCTGAGAAGTAACAAAAGCAAAAGAGAAATGCATATTAAAGCATACATGTTTGGCCCAAAATAAATATACTGCTTAAATTAGGGGATATTTTGTTTTGAAGTTGGTTTCAATGCATATAATGGTCTAAATTATATTCAAAGGCTATAAAATACATGAAAAATGAATAAATGATTAAATAAATGAAATGAAATATCCCCTCATTTTTGTAAACAGTGTAATTTGTTGGTAAGACCAATTTTAGGGACAATAAAATACAAATAAAAAAAATATATATATTAATATGTCTAATCACAACAAGACCTGACCTTAGCTGTGTGTGCTTATGGTAAAACATAATATATGGAGACCAAATTTTGATGGCAAAACATCACATCCATAAAACTAAATTTCATATAAAATTAGTCTTTCTGTTGCTTTCTGTTTCTATAACAGTGTATAATATCATTAAACTATTCCTGGAATCTGGAGGAATTTTAGTTCATAAAGGGCAAGGCATAACCCTAAACTGAAGAAGCATGATCTTTGATCCCGGTGCAGTGCATTAAGAACTGTCATTCATCCATAGGTGATAGAACCACATGGCGAAGGGATTACTCTCACAAACCTTTATCAAGCACTACAATATGGCACATGTACAAATGCCACTTAAAACCTTAATGTATAAAAAAGAAGACTTATGTTAATCCTGTCCAGAATCAGTGAAAACTTCCCTGGGCTCTGAAGCATCTAGGATAGACCATCACAGGGTGGAAACATATAATAAAGGCAAAAAGGAACATCCAGAAAGTCTGACATGGTATGGGATTGTGTCAGTGCCCTTGGCAAAGGTAATTTATACTTCTGCAATGGCAGCATTAGTGCAGAAAAGTGCACTGAGATCTTCATTTTTAGCCATGCAATGCATCCATGCATTTTTTTAACAAGACAATGCAAAATCACATGCTGCATGCATCACAAAGGCATGGCTGCAGAAAAAAATCTGTCTGCAATGGAGAACGTGTGGAAACCTTTGTAACAATGCATGTCTTGAAGCTGACCAGACAAAATATGAAATATCTTGAATTCATACTGTTCTCAGTAAAATAAAAGGCAAACTAATTGTAAGAAACATTGCCTTTTCTTAATTTGCATTTTCCATAGTGAACTTTTCTAATTTTGAGATTGTAGTAGAAAACCAACTAATAGCACTAAGCTTTAATTTTTAAATGAATTACAGCAGACCATGTACCACAAACAAATGTACAAGATTAAGAAAACAAGTGGTGTGATATTATTCAAATTCTGTCCAGAAAGTTATTACTGACAGACCCACTATATCACACTATTACGTCATTTAGTCATAAAAACCATGCAAACTGCACATCTAGACACATTATATGGCCAAAACTATGTAGACAACCCTTCTAAATCAGACACACACATCTACATAGGCACACAAACAACAGGAAAAGATGTATTTATTTATATATACTCTTCAAGGGTCAGTAAGAATAAATGTATTGATGGTTTGTTGCATCTTCTACATCAATGCCATTGTCTCTAACTCATTTGTCCATGAGGCATGTACCAAAATAGATTGAGATAACTTTTAATTAGTTTAATCAACTTTAAGCAGTTGGTTAGAGGCAATTGGCTAAGCAAGCCAGCCTCATTTCTAGATCAATTCTAGATCTTCTTTTCACCTACTGTGCCTGGATTACAAATAGAAACTGGAGCAAGTGTAGATAATAGAAAGGCTGCAGGAGCTGCATTACTAATGCGCACCCTTGTAAGTTGTTTTTTTTTTTTTGTTTGGATACGGCACAATCATATTTTAGATGGCCTTTCTGAATGTAATATTAAGTTTGTAATACTTAATTTCCATCTTAGTCAGATGATTTGTATTTTGAATGCTTACTTATTTTCACATGATAGTGATTGTGGAAGTGAGAACCGTTATGCATTATGCTGAGCATTGGCCATTTAATCAGTCCCTTTTACCATATAGAAGCACTTTGTAGTTTTACAATTACAGACTGTATCTTTAGTATTTCCCATGAGCCTCTTATCTTTATATACAGCTTTTAATGGTTTACATTAACTGTTGATTACACTGTTGGTGGACAGATTTTAACATTGAATTAATATGCATTTCTAACCACAAACAAATCCGTATATTTTGGCTATTTTAAACCACAAACACTTAGAACCTCCTAACTAATCAAATAGCAAATACAGTTTGCTGAAATTAATTTCCCGAAGATCACTCTTCCAGGATCACAGCTTTCAAAATCCAATTATCAGTGAGACTACTATCAGGTCAAAATAGTTTTGGCAACATTTGCCATGCAAAATACTATTTGACCACGTTGTGATGTAGCATTGCTCTGCACACACCAAAGTTGTTAGTTATTTTAAGTTTTAATGATGGCCTGTTAAGTTCTCCCACAATATCATCAGCAAATAATTCTTATATAGACCTACGTTTTAGCATACTGGTATTGTGTTTTATTCACATCGTTGGAAGCAGACATTCTCTAGGAAGCTGACATTAGATTTCTACTGCTGAATCCTGAACAATCATTAAACAATGAATCTGTCTTATTACTGGAGACAAGTTCAGTTAGGCCACTAGAATTTCTCCTTTACATTTAGACATGGATGGCTATATGAAGATTTATCACTTCAGATCATTTCTTTACCCTACTTCAGGGTCTAACTCTGGTTTGACAGATCTAAATCTGGTGACAGGCCATGTGCAGATTTATAGTTGTAGTAATTATCCTGGGAGGAACCATTTCCCTAAAAACCCTGTTTATTCCAGGGACCTTTGGCTTGCATTCACACCACCACTAGGAATGCTTTGTGACGCTAAAGAGATGTACTGCACAAGAATTTTGCTTAGAATAATCAAAATCGCATTGTACCTCCTCCATCACGAAAGGGCTCAGTAAAACCTACATTTCACTCTCAATTGGCTTGGGTTTGAAGTTGGACCAAAAACCTCCTTACACACAGCATGGTAATAACTTCAATTGTTTCAGGGCTTAGGAGTAATTTAAAAGCTAGGTAGTGTAACAACAGCAAACCTGTTTGATGGGTTTGACTAGGGAAGCCAGTGTACAATATTGCATGGTTGAATGTTTGATTTTATGCAACTGTTGCCAGTAAGTGGAACTAAAATAGCCAAACCCATGAATTAGATAGGGTGTTCACATACTTTTGTGTATTTTTCTGGCTAGGCAGAACAACAAAATGGGAATACTTTTCTGACATGCCATGTGTTCTATGCTGTGTCAGGTAAAGGAACAGGAAATTATTTCATGTCACACTTCTATGCAATACACACACACCCACAAACACAAGGGATGTTTTTCAATGCTGCCTCATTGCGTCACTTGTGACAGACCTGCTATTATGCAGACTTAAATCCCTCATTTATTATCTTGTCTTTTTTAATGATTTTCCCATTTTTCTTCAGTATGTTGTGTGTGCTCGAACAAAACGCCGCTAAATATGACTAGAGGTGAATAAGGAATTATGCTGATCACGGTGAGGTTTAATTTAAGGTGAAATATTGGAAGTGACATTGACATTGACCGTAGAGTATAGAATGTAATGAGCTGTGTGATGGACATAAGTGTTAACCAGCGTCTTCCCCCTGTCTCTCTCTCTCAGGGTTTGGTGGGGGAGAAGTACGGCAGCATCCGGGTTCCAGGGGAGGTGGATTCGGCAGAGTTTGAGATGATACTTGATGCAGCAGTGGAAGCAGGACTGGACACACGGATCCTGGAGGAGTGGTACTGCCGAGATGAGAACTCAGTACCACCAGCGTACTACCTCAAACCTAAAGCAGAGATGTTGAAAAACTACCAGAACTCGGTAAAGGCAGATGATTCATTACCTGCACATCTGCACTATTGCTCTCAGAGACTTATTTTGCAATTAGTATTATCCAATCAGTTTATAGAGTAGTATGCAAAAGTCGTAGGCTAGATTAGATATACCACTATTTACATCTGTTTGTTGTAGAAATGCATGCAGGATTACAAAACTGCAAAAGGAGAAATATAGCTATTATAGGATATAGTGGCAGGAATAGTGGCAGCATCTGGCAGCTTTGAAGGTATTTTAAGTTAACATCTTGTTCATTCTTGATCAAGAATGGTCTTTTTGGAAGGGTAGCAGCCAAAAACTACTTTTTTTGGAAGGAGAACAGTGTAAAAAATATAAAATATGCCAAAGCTTACAAAGACTGGAATGATGATCAGTGGAAAAGTTAGTCATTGGGGTCTGGTGGTCTCTAAAATGTTCTATGGGGTCCTTATAGCATTACTAAAAAAAAACTAATCTATGGTGACCTAAGACTTTTGCACAGTACTGTATGTTGAGTAAGACAATACACATAAGGACAGTCCTGAACAGTGCAGCTTCTTCTGCTGTAACTCTAACTTGGGTGAATCCAGATCCACATCAGATGTCAGGTTATTGCAAACAACTATCTGAGAACTAAAAATTAACATGGATCCCATAAGGTGATCTGCCTAATTTGCACAGTCGTACTATACACAGCCCATTCGACTTTATACCAAAACCTGCTTGATTGCAATTTGAGGTCTGAAAACAAAAGAAAATCACTTTACTGTGAACCACATTGACATTATGTGGCTTGAAAGATGATGGATGATCTTACTGAGGGTGGTTATATGAAGTCATAATGGAGTGATTTTGGTTAGCAACAGGGTGCTAATGTGAAGGGAAATTATCCACACTACTGCACTACCACCAGCGTCCTTTAGTGATAATACCAAATCAGACTGCCCTGCCAACTCCACTGTTTACTGTAAGCAGTGTGGACCCGTATACAGAGTCACTTGCAACTGTTTTATCCTAGAATGTAGAGGCCTGGTTCAGCAAAATAAAATGGACAAGGTGAACAAAGTGATGAAAATAAAAATGCCAGTGCTGATAATTTGTCTTTCCAATACCACATCAAATCGAAGCTTTTACTCAAAAATAATTTATTAATAATATTGGGCTACTGTTATGTTTTACTAACATCGTCCCAAACGTGATCATTTTCTAAGCAAGTTAAATTGCGTTGTGGTTCCCGAGAGTGACAACAAAAATATAATGTTTTATTCAGTCTTGTGTCAAGCATTAATACACGACCTGCTTCATGAGGTGCAGAAGTGACAGGGATTGGTCAGTGAGGTTTTGTCATCAGCAAAATAACATTTTCACATTAGCATTTTCACCGTCGAAAAATCGTGTTTGGTGTCAAGATACTATCATTATTCAACATCAGATTAGACTGCTCACAAAACTTTAATGAAATATCCCCTAATTTTGTGAGCCGTGTATTTTACTGTCATCCAGAATAAATCACACAAAAAATCGTGTCCAGTGTAACGGCCTCAAGTCTAAGAACTTGCTCAAGTGCCCAGTAGATGTAGTTTGGAGGTCCTGGCTAGATCTGACTGAATTCTCAGTGTTCTGCTCAGTGACTTAAAGTTCTGCCATAAGACTCTCAAGTTTCATTTCTTTTCTAAAAATTCTGAAACATAAGTTTGGTTTGGCTCTTTTTAAACAAAGTCTTGTACATAAGACATACTGTGATTCAGAATCTGGATGAGCCTGCACCTGCTTTGACCCCTATAATCCACAAGATAGATTCATCCCCAGGACCATCAATTACTGGTTATATGTTGCTTTGTTGCACAGTTGATAGATCTCTGGAGGATGATAAATCTGCCATTAACAAGACACTGACATAACTTAGTTTTTTAGCTTCCACAGAAATGTTGGCATGCTGGCTTTATAGTTTGTTGGACCATACCAGTTTTGTAAAAGTGGTGATATAGCTAACATTATGTATATTTGTTATACATAATACATTAGATCCAATCCACTTGAAATGTGCAGCTATATCCCCAGATACATCAAGATACTTAAAACATGATTACACCAGATGTATTGATTCATTTTATTGCACTTATTGTTGATGTACAGACTTAGATTATTCATACATTATGCATACACTTTTGCTAGAATGGTCATACAGACAGGTTTAAAGCTTTTACACAAGGCCACAGGCATGAATGTACCATGGTGCTGGCCGAATGCCAGGCATTCACAAGTATTTCAAATATATATACACAATTTTCTATTATCTTCTATTATCTAAGCCCAAAGCCCATATTAAGCAAGTCTAGGTCACAGTGGCAAGCAAAACCTCCATAAACGTTAGAAGGAAGAAACCTTGGGAGGACCAAGACTCCTTAAGTGGCCTAGATATTATATTTAAGAATTTAAATAAGCTATTATTACTATAGGTTTATAGTAATATTTTAAATTAACAGAAACTACATAATATTAACAGAGAGAACACAAAATATACTGCTCACAAAAATAAGGGAGACTTATATATATGATAAGTCTCCTATTTTTTGTAAACAGTGTATAAAAATCTCGATGATTTGAATAAACTGTAATAATATGTAATCTAATAAATTAAAGATAATGTTCTATTTTGAAGAGTATAATAAAATAGAGAATACACAGCTATATCGAATGAAATAACGTAAAAGCTCAGAGAGTGTGACCAAAATGTAGAAAATTGAAATGGCAATTATTCAAATTCTAAAAATAGTTTAAGTTATCGTAAATCTAGGAGTTTGGTATGTAGTGTACATATCGTAGCGTAGCCGATATTAAACATGTTTAAAGCACAGCTGCGACCATGGCTGTTCCTCACTACAATTCCCAGAGTTCATGACTACTTTACGTTGTTGTATCTAAAAAAAATATAAAACACCTACATTAAACTCCAGTTGGGAGTCATTAACATAAAGCTTATTTCATAATAATGTACTAAATATATCATGTAATTTATTTAATAATCTATTGAAAGAAATTACAAACAATTATTGCAAGACCAATGCTTTTCCTCATTACATTTCACTCATCACTCCAGCCACGTGACTCCCTAAATCACGCACTCCCGAGTTCCACATCTGAGTGCAGAAGAGTCTTGTCTATAATACATATTTCTTGCCTGAGAAAATTCTAAACTCGGTTTCTGCATAATATGGATTAAATGCTTAGTACAGAATGTCCATCGTAAAGCTGAAATATTGTAAGTCAGACCATAAAATATAGAATACCTGTAGGCCAGACACTGTTTAATGTCACTTCCAGCCTTCCCCTTGCTCATAAAGACTCACTGTAAAATTAAAGCCGACTGTAATACATTTTTAGCTTTAGAATTGAAACAAACAATACTGCTTTTTAATAATAATCAGTGCTGGTGGTACAGTGTTAAAACAAGCGTAACGTCAACTGACGGGAACACTGGTGGATCCTAACTAACCTAAAATATGTCTATTTCTATTTTTACATCAGCATATGGGGGATTTTGAGCATTTCTAAATATTAGAGGTATGTGTCACAATATATGTTCTTATAATGGCATATTGCATAATGATGGGGCTTTAGTCTAAAGAGAATCTCGTACACTGAGCTGTATGTCAAAATGGGCTAGGGAGGTGGCGCTCAGAAAATGGCTGACGCAACAGACAGCTACTTTCCTACCAGAGTTTATTAGGCTCATAAATTCAACTTGGCTTTCATTAAACCTTTGTGAGAGTGAGATAGATCTCTTTCCCCCTACTTTTTCCCTGCTCCTTCCGTTTTACCGTTTGACATGTAATCACTTACACAACTTTCCACTCCAAAATAATTACTTTTTCACTTCAATTCCCATCCTCTCACTTATAAACATACATACCCAAGTTCACATCATGGTGAGTGTAGAAATCAGGTCTTAACATGCAGTGGATTCAGTTGGAAAAGGATGTCTGTGAGACTGAGTGGCTCTGCTGGACTAAAATGAGAAAAGCAGCAGGATCTGAATTTCTGCCTGTATTCAGCAAAACAGCTCTCTGATCTTGCCCAAAGCAATTTGTCTCTATATCCTTCTCTCGCTCTCTGTCACTCTCCATCTGTCTTCCTCCCTTACACTCTGTTTGCTAAGATTGCATCCTTTCATGCGACTTCCAAAAACAGACAAAAGTCATTATGGGATGTGTCTAATTGTTTTCTGAATTTACTAAGAATGAGTGTGCCAGATGTAACGTTTGTAAACTGTCCCCCAGGTTACAGTTGTATTCCTGACAGTAAGCTTTAATGGCCAATTTCCTAAGGATCGATTATGCTCATTTGTTGACCAAAAACTATTTTATGGAAGTATTCGGTGACAAGGTCTCTGGAAGCTCATTCACAGAAGCTTAATCATTCCCTATGAATACAACCAAATATTGATCTGACTCTTTTTTTTCGTCTCTCACAGATGGAGTCAAGCAGAGTTGCAAAGGCCAAGAATGATAAAGCCTGGCGGGCCATCTCAGAGGAAATCAAAAAACTCTTCAGAACTGCAGTTCTACACCTACAGGAGAAAGGAACCATGAAAAGTGCACAAGCCAAGAAATTCCTTTGCTCAGGTATATGTTGGCTTACGTCAGCGGTACAGTCTCTTCTCTGATCCTTATTACTGAAACCATTAAGAGGTTAAAAATGTGTTCTCATCAATGCTGCACTCCTCTCCCTTCTGTTTCAAATCACAGAAGCCTTTCTCGTTTAAGCAGATGATCTAAATAAAGCGCTTGGAAGTGCAAATAAAATGACATTAGTTTAATTATTGAACCTAAAGTGCTTTAATCTAATCTGATTACTTTAAATAACAAAACTTAATTGCTAAATATCTTTTAAAAAAACAACCTTGTATTATCCCAATAAAATCCATGTCAAACACTAAACCAAAGTACTGTGCAAAAGTCTTAGGCCACTATTAGATTAGATATCTGATCTGATGCACTGCTTACTACATTTACAGCATTTAACAGACACCCTTATCCAGAGCGACTTACAACTTCTACAGTCTTACAATCAAAGCAATTGTGGGTTAAGGGCCTTGCTCAAGGGCCCAACTGTGGCAGCTTGGCAGAGGTGGGATTTGAACCCTGGAC
>JAVSBV010075341.1:0-10136 GCA_033117975.1 Parotocinclus spilosoma | reverse complement strand
TGTTAACCTGATCACACTTCTTACACCCTGGATAAATATTATAATATATGTGTGTGTGTGTGTGTGTGTGTGTGTGTGTGTGCGTGCGCGCGTGTGTGATAGGTGTGTATGCCTTAGCAGATTGTGCAGTGCTGTATATGTGGAAGCATGTGTGATTCCCATACTGCATCCAGGTGTGAGTGCATACTCACATACTACTACCTCAACATACAAGGGACCCAACACTGTCACCCCCCCAGGTGCCTGTCATTTGTTCTTTTAACCTGGCTCCTGCTATCTCCCAAACCAACACCTTCTTGAGAAAGAGAAGTGTGTCCGATTTCTTTATGTGCTTTGCGACAATCCTGCATGATTGCCTGGATAGGGGACTCATAGTGCTAAAAACAATGTGACTTGGGATGCTTTGCTGGTATTTGGTTTGTGAATGACACTAGACCCAGTTAAGTTGTGTTCTGCTAATTAATTCCCAGTCACATTCATGACGATTTCTGATACCAGCTGTCACTAACTGACAACAGCTCACTGGAATATAGCAAACATACAGACCATCTGTATGTCTGCACCTAGCACTGCCTGCATAATACTACATGGTGCTGAGCTTTGATCCGTTTTTTTTATTTATTTTTTAATTGGTGATCGTGATCAGCACTTGTTATTCTGGAAATGTAACCATTTGTAGCAGGACACTCATTCACACACAATTTGTTTACACCTCACTAGTGTTTTCTCCCTGCCATATTTATATATTTGTCCTGCATGCTTCACAGTCTCGACTCAGACAGCCCAGTAAACGCCGCAGAAATCTCATCAGTTCTCCCACAGCTAAAGTAAGAAGATTAAGAGAAATCAGTTTAAGCAAAACTAGAACCAGTTAACCATCTTTCTCAATATGTTCTCGCTGTGCATTATGCTTTTCCTTAGCTAATAACCCAGAAGTTAAAATAAACCTCTCAAAAGGTTTACCCTCTCTCATTCTACTAATTGCACTTCCATGTTAGAAAGTTTAAATTAACAGAAAACCACAGTCACAAATGCATTGTACTGTATACCATAAACCTATTTCCATTTAACCAATGTCCTCTTTACCCTCAAAACATAGGAAATTACTAGTTTGAGTTTATTCATAGTATCCCTGCTTTTTAATCGTGTTTGTCATTTCATTAAAAAAGATGGCTGAATTTATATTTCACTTAAACGTCAAATTATAGTTGACGTTCACTATAGTAACGTCAATCACAAAGGATTGGGCTGCAAGTAGCAATTTATCAGTTCTGTCTTTTCTTTAATTACACATGCCGAGAAAAAAAAACATGCCATTTATTACAGACATATTGCTCTTCAACCCGAATGGCTAATGATCAGCCATTTTTTGAAATGAAAACCCTGTTGTACCATTACTGTGAAAATGATACTACAACTATACATGCAGCACTAAACGTTTGCAGTACCTAGTTTTACTGCGGTTTACACATGAGCCTAGTGATAATTATACTGTAAAAATCTTGTAATTATAATATGATGTAATTATGTAATCTAGTCGTTGTTAGTTTTTCCGAGATTTAGCTCGGAGGTACCCCATATTCCAATGCAATGATGAGTTACTAACCTAGCTTTTTTTTGTGCCTTGCAAGTCACAGATGACTGAAATGGTTTCTATTTTCCACCATTCATATTCTGTGTTTGAACCCTGTGAGTAAAACTGTCCTAGAAAACTGCATGTGTGCAGTGCCATCCCACTTTTACTCAGGTAAAACGTTTGGCCTCAACCCTATGTATGCTTCAGGGCTGTAGTGATCTTAGCTGTGCTTTTGCAGATAGTAGTTAGATAGTTGCTTATTTTTGTTTCAAACCGGTTTTACTCTGCAAGGATGGTGTATTGTGGGACTATAGTATCAGGACACATCCCACAACACATCCCATAACCACACTCAGTTAATTTATAGTATCTTGCCCCTTCCTCACACTGTTTCCAAAAGTATGAGAGCTTAGACCGAGTTTGCACATTTTATTTGTGTTTTGTGTAGTAAACCTGACATTAATTTATCTCTGTCACAAGAGGGCTCCCCTGGTGTAACTGACCCAGTTGTGAACTTGCAATGTAATTATACATAAAAAGTTCACAGTTTGTTGCATACAAATACAGTTTTCGATTGTACCAACTTTGTCGAAATTAATTAATCAACATGTTTTATAGAAAGCATTTCTTTCCATAACAGCAGTGACCTGCAGAGTAGACTACTAATAGCATTATCATAAATGCTATGGCCAAACCCATCACTTTACCCTCAACGCTGCATGTTTGCATTCTATTATATTGTCGCCTGCACTCTGTAAACCCAGGACACCTGTGAAATAATCTTTTAATACTCTGATGGGAAGATTTAATCTGCTCCAGTGAGCAGATCAGTTGTAAGAGCAAAATAAATAGTAAATAGTAAATAAATAAGTAATTATAATGCTATTGCAATTCCAGTTAGGGGTATGGTTAAACAGGCTTACAGGCTACAGTGTGGCTCAGTTTGAGCAGAAAATGAATCCATTGCACTTTTTTTGACAATTTGATATTTAAAATCGCATAGGTGGCATTGGTGTAGCAGTTATGTAAATATCCCGGTTCGATCTTGGCCTTTGTGGAGTTTGCATGTCCTCCCCGTGTCCAAGTGGGTTTACTCCGACATTCCAAAGATGCTATTTGAGTGTATGTGCCCTATGATGGATTGGCACCCTGTTTAGGGTGGTTCCTGCCTTGCATCCAGTGCCGCCAGCTTTCAGTGCCGCTTATCTTTCAAATAAAAAGAAGTTATCACAACCTGTACAGAGAACAAACTTATATTATGACATGCAGTGTTTTGGATACTTATGGTTCCACTTTCAAGTTCTGAGAGATTACAAATCACACTAATTGATTGTCTCTTGGATTAAAGTGGCCAACCTTTAGCACACAATTCTGTGTCACAATTTTTCCAATATATATTTAAAAAAATCTGCATTCATATTTGCTTTTAGAAATTATTTTCTAGCAGAGGCAAATGTTAGTTCTCATGACAATAACCAAATAATGTACTTTTGACTACACAATTAAGTGTGCTGAAGTATTTATAAACTTACAGAAATATGGGCATTACATTGTAAAGTGTGGTTTCACATAAACCCATTTTGTTCACTATGTAATTCTGAGTAATCGTGATAATTATTGTGTTTTCAGAAGAATAACTAATGTAATTCTGATGCTTATTTTAGTCAGCAGGCACTCATGTTGGTCTAATACACTAGCTCACCTTGATGGGATAACATTTTTATCCATACTTATCTTTTCCCAGCATGTCACTAACACATGGGTACTTCTTTTAGAGCTCCTCTTTTCCCTAGCCTATGTTCATTCGCAGTTGTACTCTGTGGGCAGCTGCTTCTAATCATTTTGCTTTAAGCTTCAAGCCATTTAACTAAAGCTGGATTGCAGACTGAAGCCTCATCCTAACTGCATAGCGCTTGTAAACCTGAGTTAAACTTTTGCTGTCATTGGCACTATGGCTTTTCTTATGTAGAACCTCTAGAAGTTGTGCTGCCTCATGGCTTGGTTTCCGAATCCCTCCAGTGTGTGCGTATGAGTGAAGCGTGCTTACATCACTGAGGGGACATACTGAAGTCTCACCAATTTCTTTCCTCACTCCCAACACTTTAATTTTTCCATACCAGGAGAAAGACGTGACCTCCTCTGTGGACAGTGATGTATCCAAAAGCTCGCTATACTCCCGTGTGGGACACAGTGAAACAGAAAGCCCCTATTTACCCCGCGACCTGGACCATTCACTGGGTATAGCAAGAGAAGAGGTAACTACATACATTTCCCAGTTCTAATGTTGTCTAATAATGTTAATGTTTAAGAGTAACAAACCCAGATTTTTTTGACAGTGCGTGCGCTTACATTTAATCAGTTAATAATCTGATAACTGAAAATTAGATTTATTCAGTAATCTGATCAGCAAGTAAACTTGAGTACCGTAATCAGATAATGGGTAAATTCCAGGCTTATATGTTGAGACTAATCAGATTTCTACTTTGCAACCAGCCAGTAATCTCACAGAAATATGTGACAAACTTATTAATTTCTCATGTATATACTGCTTCCAGAGACTCCCACCAACTGTTTGATAACCTTTTCACTGCCTATAATTCGGTGTTTAATTGTAGGGTTGCCAGATTTATTTAGGAAAAAAAACACTAAGGTAATGGAAAAAGAGGCCAAATCCGCTGAAAAGTGAAATCCTTTAAAATATGCTATAATATTGGAGGAACGCTTTGCACTTGTGAAGACTGAAAAAAATGATTATAATAGGTTAACTGACATACATGCAATAAGTAATATAATAACTGGAGTAAAATTCAGCTGTCTTTTCTGATTTCTTTATCTGATTTCTAGATGATGTTGTATACATGAACACTTGAATAATTAGTATGATTAATAAATCTGACTATGATAGGACTATAAAGTGCATATTATCGCACAATATGTTAATTAATGAATATCAAAGATCTAATCCTATACCCACTTATGCTTATAAGTAAAATTGGAAAATAAATACAATAGGAGGTGTACTGGCCTTTAGCTTAATGTTTGGGCGGGGCTTTTAAAAGAACTGCGTTCAACTGTAGTCAAATGAGAAGGAAAACAAATTAGTAACTTTTGGTTGCTGTCAGATACAGTTGATTCCGGTTAATTGGACCACATCGGGACGCGATCGTTTTGGTCCTAATAACCGGTTAAACGAACATGCGCTATGTTACAAGACGGGACGTGCTATATAACATATTAAATGTTTATTAAACCTTTATTGTGCGATTTACATGTATAGCGAACGTACAAACAACTACTGTTGCTTACGAACTTTGTTCATTAAAAAATAAATTTGCAAACAAGTTTTTTTAATCAATCTACAACACAATGTATAGGTACTCAGCATGCTAAGGCATAATACTGTAAAAAAATAATTTCTTACTAAATTCCAGTCAACGTTTGAAGAACTGCTCACAAAAATTAGGGGATATTTAAGAATAACTATTAAGTTATTAACATCTCATAAAGCAAGATAATCAGAAAATCAAATGAAAAGTCAAGGGCAGTTCTATTTCACAAATTGTATGCAAACGATTTTGATTGTGCCACCAGTTTCAGGTGGGGTGAATATTTTTGTAACTGATGATATGATATATATATATATATATCCACCAGCAGTTACAGAAGAGAAAGATCAGTAGAGACTTACCAGACTGGATCTAGCTGGCAGAAATGTTACAGTAATTCAGATGACCACAGTTCTGGTGAGCAGTCAAGTGTCTCTGGTTGAATGTCAAACTTTTAGTTGGACAGACCACTTTTATCAACCAAGTACAGAAAACTTTCTGCACGCTCATAAAAACAGTACACCTTAAGACTGGAAAATGTAGCTTTCTCTGTTTAAGTAACATAAATACATGGTAGGATCAAAATGGTCCTTGCTATACTTTGGGCCGATTTATACCAATCAGTAATCACTTATTTTGGACAATTAATTAATGATTAATTAATCTAATAGCTACTTTTAGCGTGATGCACCATGTCAAAAGTAATCTTAAACTAATTTCATGAACATGACAAGGAAATCACTGGCCCTTAGTAGATCAGAATTGAATAAAACACCTATTGGAATGTTCGGATTCATAGCATGAAAGTGCATCTTTTGGAACCCATCACAAAGAAATTAGGCTGTTTAAAGAGTAAATGAAGACCTTACCCAGTATTACAGCTTTTATTTCATAATAAGGAAACAATACATGAATAGAAAAAATTTGATTTTCTTCAGGCAGTCCTTGTATGTATCATTTGGGTGGCACAAAGCAAAAGTTCCAGTATCATGTCATTGATTGTTGCAGATTTGTGAAAAAATATAGGTAAACCAGTGGAAAAATAAAGGTACACCAAGCAATACAGCAAACCATCAGGATACAAAACTCAAAGAGATATGTGTTAAAAATAGACTGCTCACAAAAATTAATACATAATGAAATATCCCATAATGTTTGTGAGTAGTATGGATGCATACAAAACATTAATCCAGTCAATAATAATTTAATAAATAGCTTTTCTTTAGACAACTATAAAATTGATTTATTCTGTTTAGGTGATTTTGTTTGGCTTTTCTGCATTCACATCACATTTCTTTCAGCCAAATTCTTATAGTTCTGTCACAAACATTTACACACATTTTAAATATTTTTCCCCTTTGTTTTGTATCCATGCTCTTTTTTAAATACACATTACTTTGAGTTTTCTATCCTGATGGTTTGAGGTCTTCCTTGGTCTACCCATATGTTCCAGATTTGTAATCTTCCTATTTTGTTTATACTTGCATCAGATTTTAGACACAGATGAGAGAGAACAACCAACATCTGCTCAACATGCCACACTCTGCACTAGATTTTCTCTTAGATGGGGTTTTGTATTCAGTTTCACTGTTTCAGATGATAGTTGTGTTGTTGGGAGTATGTTTTCTTTCGATTAATGAAGTCCAACCACTTTTTAAGGTCTGAAATGTAATTTACATTTTAGACTTGTGTCAGTGTTTGCTTTACCTCAGCACAGACTATGCCATTTATTTAAAAAATGTTTAAGCTACGTTTCAGTTGAGTGTTCAGCAACTAAACAAAACTTGTTTTTATTTATTTGTTTGCCTTATTATTTGTCAAAATAACAAAGCTGGGTCAACGTCCTCTGTTGTGTATTGATGTGCTTTTTCTGCAATTTGGCAACGTGAGGTAAACACAAAACGGACTAAGACTGCACACCTGTTCATGTACTTTAAATTGGATCATTAGGTTGTTGCCAAGGAAAAGGAAGTGCTGGAGTGGCAGAAAAAGTATGAGGAGAGTCGACAAGAGCTGGAGGAGATGAAGTAAGTCCTTGAGCAAAACTATTAACGTTAATTTGCTTGGGTTTTACTGTGTAGTGGGTTTACTTTTGGGTTGATCGCTCAGTGGTTAAAGATTTGGATAACTAATTGCTCTACCAAACTGCCAAGCTTAAACTGGATGAAACAGTTGTAGGCTATAACAAGGTCACATTTTGAGCTTCCACTTAACACAGCTCAGGCCTGGCCTTTTTTGTGGGGGTAGGGATAAAACAGCGTCTTACTTTATTAGACTGATTGAGCTGAGGATAAGAAAGTCATTAGGAGTTAAGAGGAAGCATCTCTAATCCATCTGTGCTGACAACCTGCTTTTCCCAAAATAAGCCATCCTATGGGCTTTTCCCAGCAAGCTACAACTGCAGGACAGGCAGAGTCACTGTTTTACCCAAGTCACAAACACTAAGTTAAGCAAACATGTAGTTACATACAGTAGATATATGTGTACTGTAAGCAGAGATTGCAGTGAATTTAATTTATGAAATATTTTATCTGCTTTCTGTAGGAGAATAGTTACAGAGTATGAGAAGACCATTGCACAGATGATTGGTGAGTGTTCAATCTGCAATAATGCAGATAAAGCTGTAATGCAGCTTTGCTGTCTTTTTATTAATGTAAACCACATCAATGTAGAATTGTACACACATATTTCTGACATGCACATTCACATAGCACTTTTTATTTGAGTCCCCACTCCCCTTCCAATTTAATTCTTGTCACCACTTTTTCACCTTGAAATATATTACTTGCATCATCAAAACCTGACATTGTAATTCTATTTTTTATTGATTGTAGCCAAAATCATTGCAGACATATACTGACTTTTTTGGATTTTTTTTTTTATAGGTAATTGAAGATATTGTCATGTTTTGAGAATGTAATAAAGTATTTAATTTGTTTCCACACCTCTGGTTTTATATTGTACATATCAGCTCCAGAGTGCCATTTTACTATCAGTACAACTTAATTTTTTAAAGTTTTTACTATTAATTAACAGTACACTCAGAAATAATCAATAATACAAATCTAATCTTTTCAGTTGATCTATTCACTTGACGCACTGATCAAAGCAGGCGACTTTCTATTTATATATGAACACACGTTCTCCCACATGTCACTTCCTACTGGCTCAACTTAACACTATCCCTTTTTTCTTTTCTGCACCTTCCCTTGCACATACATACCTGATAAACCAATCAGGCATGCCTGGTGAGTAAAAGGACTGTTCTTTTTGTCTGTTGGTTTTGCCTATACATCCGGTAGAAGAGATGAGGTGTAGTGTGTCCATCCTTGTCTCTTTTCATCATTCCTGTCAGTGTCTTTTTAAGTTGCTGTATTTGAAATAGAGACATGTAAGGGTTAAGCAAGTTGGACTGTATTTCTTATTAAAGGGCAGAGCAGACTTGCAGACTTGGTGCTGTATGCAGGGTTTGTAGAGAGGCTTAAAGTCCTAAAATGTTCTTAGTGTTGATATGTATTGACTAAACAAGACTTCAGAGTAAACAAATATTCTGAATCGCATTTGAATGAAAACATTGCATAGTTCCTACCATGGACTTTGTGTGTATTCTGTGCTTAATGAGCTTGCAGTTGGCGGTGTCACTATTTTGTCGGTGGATACTGATCATGATTTTTACAATTAACCTCTTAACCTGAAATGAACACTGGCGGAACAGTTGTGGTCAACTTTAACTATCACCCTTGAGTATTTAGTATAAAGGTCGATATATATACCAAATTTGTATTATTAGAATATTTTAACAGCATATCCAATTACATAGCTCACAAAAATTAAAATGAATATATCCCATTATCCCATATCCCTTATATGTCCCCTAATTTTTGTGAGCAGTGTATATAAAAACACTAGTCAACATACAGTCAAAAGAAAATAAATAAATAAGAAACATAATATATGACATGGACTTATCTAATATTTGGTTACACAACCTTTGGCATTAGTGACAGCCTGTGAATGTTTTTGTAGCCATCTGTGAGCTTCTTACACCAGTCCGCTGCTAGTTTCTTCCCCTATTCTACCGCAGGCTCTTAAATGTTGAATTCCCTCAGGCTCTTGAATGTTTGCACTATGCATTTTCCAACCATTAAATAGCCATTAAACCATTAAACCAGACGCATTGCTGTCTAGATTAAAAGTTATTTTTCACCTTCTTAACTATGCTTGTGTATATTTGGATGTGTGCTTTGGATCATTGTTGTGACGTAGGACCCATTTTCTTTGACTCAAACTTAGTTTTCTTAGACTTTGGTGCACATTTTGCTGTAAAATACTCTGATAATCATTTGATTTTATTGTTGCTGTAACACATTCAAGGTGCCCAGTCCTGGAGGTAGCAAATAACCCCACAGCATTATGGATCCTTCACCATATTTTACTGTAGAAATGGTGCACTTTTCGTTATATGCTTAATTTTATCGCCCATAAGCATAATGCTGATACACATTGACAAAGAACTGTAGTTTGATTTTGTCTGTCCATAGACCACTACTTTTTAAGTAGTGGCTTCCTTGGCTTTCACCCATATAAGACTCTTTATTAAACTTTATAATAAGACACTTCTCTCTGATTGTTTGGTTTTGTGGGGTGTTTAGCTCTAGAAAGAGTACTGCTTGTTCAAGTTTTCTTCAGTTAAAAATTATGGCGGCCATATCGCGCTTAAGAGCTTTCAGTACAGCAGATTTTTTAAGCCTTCTCCAGATCTGCACCTACATACAGTCCTGTCTCTGAGCTCTACAGTCAGATATATCTGTATGTCTTGGTTTTTGCTCTGATATGCACCTCATATAGACAAGTGTGTCCCTTTGCAAATCGTGCCCTATCAACTATATTTACCACAGGCAGACTCTAAATTAATCATTGAAAACATCTCAAAGATAAGTATGATAAATGGGAGGCCCACAGAGATAGAATTTCAAGTGCCATAGCAAGAGGCTGTCTACTTGAATACAATGTCCTTTTTGATAAATTTGGCAGAAAACCCAAATTTGGGGTATTAGGTATTGAGAATGATGGGGAAAAACTTGAAAAAATTTGAAAAAGTGAAAGGTGAATGTTAGGGTTCCTACCTTCTCGTCCTCGCCGATCGCCATTACAGAACTATCGGTGAGGCGGCGTTTAAATCCACTGTCTCATTATGTCCCGATCCTGAACAGCTGAGCCATGACCTATAAAGG
>JAVSBV010075330.1:0-10136 GCA_033117975.1 Parotocinclus spilosoma | reverse complement strand
TTACATTTACTCAGATTAAACTTTTGATCTGTCATCTATGTTCTATTACGAATAAAATATTGACATTTGCCATCTCAACATCATTGCATTAAGTTTTTATTCACAATTTGTTTAGTGTCCCAACTTTTTTGGAATCTGCTTTGTATAATGTGAACGCAAATAGTGTTGTAATTGATTCCCTTGTTGTTGTCTATTTAAAATAATTATATGTGAACCTGACTAGCTGTATGAGCATAAGAGTTAGCTGAGGACTCAAATTAAATAGTCAAATCAAAACTTGCAGTGTTTAGAAGGGTAAAAATTGTTTGTAAAACAAGTAAGAGGATGGATACAATCAGAGTAATAAAAAATCCCACTTCTGCCAAAATGGCAACCTTGGGTTCATGAGCAAGGTCCTTAATCCACAATTGCTTGGACCATAAGATTGAATCAGTTGTAAGCTGCGCTGGATAAACACATCTGCAAAATGACTAAATCTACGCTGAAATGTAAACTGCTGTCAACTTATAATGTTTCTTTGGCCTGATTCTGTTTGCACTTCTCACAAAAAAATGTGTCCCCAGAGTGACTAGATGAGGTCAAAGCATACCTTACCTCATAAAAAGCAGACCAACGCAGACATTGTTTCCTTTTTACTTTCTTAAACCTACTGTATATGTAGTTTCTCATAGACTATTACCACTGTATTATAAGCTGTCAAAAAATAGATAGAAACCATCTACAACAGGCTAGGAAGTGTCTGCGGAAAACTATGACTAGATTGCAGAATCCCTGTCATTGTTAGCATGTGATGCCAAAATATTCAACATAATTTCTGAGAAAGTGCAGCAGCTGATCTCAAGATCAAAATCCACCTTGGTTCGACCATACAGGTGGAAAAGATAGTGTTAATAAATCTGTGACACCTTCCCACAGACGCAGGACACAGCAACTTGTCCCACCTTTTTGGTCCCTGCCATGCAGTTCCATATGCATCTGGCTTATAGTAGTGAAAACTGTACACTCATTGGTAAAAAGTACAGCACCCAGGTAGAAATGTCATACTGCAACTACTAGCAATTAAATTTGAAATTAGATCTTAGGTGAAATGATTACAGGTGTAGTCTGATTAGACACTGGGTCTTGCCACAAGAAAGCATAAAAGTGCTTCCCCCTATGCCAATAAAAAGGCTCTCAGAGTTCCATTTCTGATGATAGATACATCTCTTTGGCACACACAAAAACATTTTTGCATTTTTTACATTTTTCTACACCATTCTGACCTAGCTGTTAAGAGGTGTTGGAAGCAGTGACCCGGTGAGAGCATACACACACAGCAAACAGAAATTCCAGGTCCTGTTTGGTTACTGACAATGGTCAGGTACGAGTATGGAGGCCTCATGGCGAGCTTTTCAATGCTGCCTTTGCTATGGAGTGAACACACAATTGTTGTTGTGGGGAGCCATCACATAAGACTTTCGGTCTTTGAGCAACACTTCCTTGGCCTGCCCGGACACCAGATTTATCGCAACTGTAGTATGTATGGGATCAGCAAACTATATGTAAAGGATCTACAGGCCCAGCTGTGAGCAAAGATATTACAGATTTTTATCTAGCAGTCAACAATCACTCACCAAGAGAGATACATTACCCAAGAGTAGAACTCTGAGAGCCTTTTTATAGAGCCACAGGGGAAACACTTTTATGCCCTCTTGGGGCAAGACCCAGTGTCTAATCAGATCACACATGTAATTACTTACATGTCTTCCTGTGACATAACTGCAAGGTGAGTACAGGACAGAAACCATACAGAATCTCTAAAAATAACTGGACAATAGTTACTGCTGAATAATTATAGACAAACACTACATTAGAATTCTAGCTATTAAAGATAGGGCATCCGTGTGTATTTGACCTACACTGATCACAACAATTAGGGGATATTTAAAAATGAAATATCCCATGATTAAATACCCTCTAATTTTTGTGAGCAGTGTAAAACCCTAATTTAAATTTTACCCAAAAAATCTGTACATGTAACCATGCAAGATGTGAGCTGAGCAGTGCTCAAACAATGAGTGGAAAGGACTGAGGATCTGTGAAACTGTGGGAGGCTACAGCAGGTTATGCCTACACAACTTAATTCATGTGAATTTAACATAGTGCTCAGAACACAGACATCTATAGTATGCACAAGTATGCACCATTTAACTTCCATCTGATCGACAACCGTTAACATTAGCAGCTAAGGTCTTGAGAATTAGAAAATGCATTATGTCTCATAAGCGTCTTATTTTCTTCTGAATGACAGAAAGTAGTACGAGCGAACCCTTGCAAACACCTATTGATTTCTTTACACCTATAGAATTAATGTCTTGAAAGCTATGTAAACAAACCAGGCAACATTCTACTTTCATTTTAGTTTTCTGTAAGGGTTAGTTTTTTTTTTAATATATAAAGTTATTAATTACTGAATACAGTACGGTACTAAATGTTTTCATTTTGTGTTTTAATTCATATTATTGTTTAAATTGAAGCACTACGTACAAAGCATCTATATGATAACGTCCA
Organism: Parotocinclus spilosoma; assembly: GCA_033117975.1. NCBI lineage: Eukaryota > Metazoa > Chordata > Actinopteri > Siluriformes > Loricariidae > Parotocinclus > Parotocinclus spilosoma. The sequence continues at coordinate 7,586 of JAVSBV010075330.1, read as the reverse complement.
GTCTGTGAAACAAAGCAAAAATTAAACAATGCATACCTGTATATGACTACATATCATTTTGAAAAGCGGCCTAGGAGACGTAGTTTAGTTTGCGAGAGGTTTGCAGATATCAAGCTTGTTTACACTACACCATTTTATGTGACAAGCATCAGGTTTGTATCTAGATAACTAACAAAATGTGTTTAAACGCACCCAATATTAATTCATTTATATATTTGAATCTGACTGCTCAAACTACTTCAAGAGGAGCTTTGAGGGCCACATTTAACAAGTGTAACTTAAATGCCAAAAATCGCCCAGTGCTTTACGACACAGGTCACGTCGTACATGTCGTCTATTCCTGCATGGCCACACAATCATGAATGACACACAGAGCTGGTGGATGCATTAGAAATCTGGAAAAAAAAAACGACTACATTGGGGAAAACATTCAGTGCCACCACTGAATGGAACAATTGACAGTTGCCTCTTCCATACAAAGTTTGCACCTTCTGAATTTTCTCATATCATAAAAAAAAGATCATAAAAATAGTAAGGTTTGATGCCATGAAACACACACAACACCAGCCACAGGAAACAAATCATTCAGCATTGAGAGCTGCAGTTCTGGCAGTAATGGCTGCAAATGGCAAACTGCGTACCTACACTCAATGGCAATTTGAGTTCAGAAATCACCAGCGTTCTGCAAAGTTTGGTGGCTGCTGAATTCAAACGATCAGATCACTCTGGGGTCTTCCATGCGTTCATGGGGCTTCCAGTCACTTGTGGCTCCCAACCAGTCTCTCCTCCCACTGGCACACCTAATCATGTCTTTATGGCTATGTTCACACAGCAGGCATTGCTTTTTATTTTCAGTCGGCACGCATTTAGGACAAATGATAAGTTGTAATGATGTGAAAGTTGCATGAATTCTGTTCTCAGCATTCTCATTTAGGTCGCAAGGCCAAATCTAGGACCACATATAAAAGTGGCTTAGGTCGTACTTAAGAAAACCTGATTTGCACTGAAAAAAAATCACATCAGTGAAAAATCAGATCTGATTTGTACCACTGATGTGATACCCAACCCAGTCGGAAGGCATCACCAAGACTCTAACCCTGATCCCTGTGGTGGAGGACAAGCACTTTAAACTTCTACACCACCCAAGGGACCAGGCGTTGTTAGAAGTCTCTAATCGAACTTGCTAAAGCCCCGCTCTCCAGCACTAATCAAGGAGACCCCCTGTTAAAAATGTGGCACATGCAGCGGTCTTACAACGTAAACCAACCCTAGCGGAAACTGAACACGACGGGATATAGATAATCCAACCAGGCACCGCGGTGAGTTTGAAAAGGCTGCTGTCTGATTACTGTTGAACGCGGTCCGATCACCATGCCAACGCTTCCGTTTTACATTCACACTCAGATAGTTCACGCTGAAGCTCAGGGTCAACCGCAAACCCAACCCGCAATCGATCACAACACACGGGAAAGGGACACTCAGCGGTACCTACTCAGGTACGATGCTTGTGTTAGGATACAAAGCGTTTGGCACGATTTAAGATTCCAGGGCCGTTGTCACACGCACCTCTCGCTTCTGCCCGCTCACGCCGAACCAAGCAGCACCATTTCATCCTCGTAACTGTGCTGTACCTTGCACTTAATCACGAATATCCGCATAAAACCCACATGTTCACGCTCAGGTTCTTCGGAAACGGCTCAACAACGGCTTCTGGACTGAACCGGTTAATAAGGGCAGCCAATCAGAACTGAGCTCGAGCGCTGTTTAGAAATCCCGAGCTTCAAATTCAAATTTTTGGAATCTTCCATTACCAAACTTTTCAACCGTTATTCACATGAGAATTTGTTCATGTTGACGGACGCCACCGATATCCTAATGTAGAAACGCTGTAAGCAACAAAAATGACTTTGCCATAAATATTTGGACTCGTTATAGTTACAATCCTAGAATTTGATATACAAAGCACATATTTGCCAACAAAATACAGTTAAAAAGCGAACGTTAGAAAGCGGTCGGGCAGCGCTCGCGCTGATGCTTCACCTGACACTACGCTACATCTCTGTGCGTCAAGACTTAAGTGCAACTTTTACCTCCCACAGATGGAGACAGGAAAAGAGACGGAAAGCAGGAGCAGCTTCAATCAGGGAAACAACAAGTCCGACCGCTTTTCACCGCTGTATAAGTCCATGTTAGGCGAAAAGTCCAATTAAAAACCGCGGCGTCTCGTTGACGGTTCTGTCCCCGACGCTCCTCTTACTCTCCAGCCTCCACGAGCCGGCTGACTCCGCCCACTCATTCTTTCACCGCTCAAGGCATTTTGGGGAAATGTAGTTTTTTTTTTTTTTTTTTACTTAAACGCCCATCCAGGTGCAATGGATATACACTTACGCATCTAAAGCTGGTTGTTTAGTAATAGTTTGTTGGTATCGTAAATGATGTACAAAACAGGCTGATCAGTGACGTATTTTAAGCACAATAAACATTATTAATGGCCCATTTGTGTATTTATCACCTTTAAAAGTAAGGCTGTTCTGAAAGTAGCATCTCCATTAGCTAGCATTACCATTTCCATTTTCGAAAGAAGCCTAAGGACAGTATAAAGAATTGTGAACTTTACCAGGCACCAAAGTAATTTATGATCCATGCATTGCTACCATTTGCAATCAAATCCATTGACAGCTAAAGGACTTGCTCAAGGCCCAACTGTAGCAGAGCCAGGGCTTGAACCTTAGACCCTCTGGTCCAAATTCCAGTACTTTAACCGTTACATCACCACAACCTCTTTAAATGATGTCTTTAAGCTGAACTGCATATAGGCTAATAGTTACATCAAATTTCTATGGGATCTAGTATGCTGGGCTAATACTTCAGGGACCTGGGTTTGAATGACGGTGAACAGTGATTTCTGACCAGCTCGTCTGTCTCATGCAGACATGATTGGCTGTGTCTGAAGAAAAGGAGGCACTGTGATAAACTACCCCATCTTATATGTCGTGCCTCACACAACTGCATATAGCTGTTGTCAATTTATAAAGTTATCAATGAAACATTTGTTCATAAATATTTCGGAGACCATTTGGTTAAAGTTTCTTCTGTTCTTCTATTGTATACATGACCACTGATGTGTCAAAAACAGCCACGTACACATTTCTGTCACATGCAGGATGCATGCAATTTTTACAGCAGTGCTGTGAAATACAGCAGGGGCTGTCAAAAACAAAGTCTTTGCTAGCCTACGTACACATAGAGCTATTGCCTGCAACATGAAAGTCATTCCTTTAAGGGCGTTTATTATACTGTTGTTGCTAATGGATGAGGTACTCATCAATTATGATACGAGGTCCCATGAGATTCAGGCAGCCCGTTCTAACCAAAAGAGAACAAGTCGTTTTTTTAATTACACTCTGCTTTTACAGGCTGTCACTTCAAGTTTATAAAGAGTCTGACCCACAAATCAAGTTGGTGAACCACTTTTTTGCATCTGGCCTAAAAAAAAAGAAGCACGTATTTCTAAGCCATCAGACATGCATGCAGACCATCAGTGTTGAGACCTGGCACCAACATTAAAGTGCTCTCCAGATCTCTAGTTAAAATATATGCAGCTGTTTATGAGAAACAACTTTAAACAGGCTGCAGCAAAGTGAAATGGCAGCTTGCTCTAAATAAAGCATGTCATTATTTGGAGAAAAACATCACCAGACCTTCTGCTAGAGGGAGCTAACTTTGAATTAGCACCAAAATCGCAAAACAAAGAACATTTTTAGGTTTTGATATGTATTTGTCTCATTAACATCTTTTTTACAGAGCCTGTCTGATCAGGTGATTTATATTTATAATATTTAGGAGACACCTTGATTCAGAGCAAATTACTACTGAAATCATCTTAAAAGTTGAATCCAAGAAATTGCAGGTTAAGGACCTTAAAGAGTGGCCGTTTTGTTTCGCTGGGATTTGAACCCTGAATGGTATTTCACAATATCTTAACACTCAACCATCATTGCTGTTGTTGGTATGTTCCTTTATTAGAGATTCCTTTTGATTAGGATGTTCAGACTGAAACCAGATTGGCACATATCTGATACGGTCCCATTCCCAATTATATGCGCACTGACAAAAAATAACACACCCTAACGAATGCCCAAATGTAAACGATCACAGTTGTGGACTGATTAGACATTGGGTCTTGCAGTGTAAAAATGCGGCTGCCCTATAAAAAGGCTTTCAGAGCTACTTTTGGGTAGTGTAGCTCTTGGTAAGTGATCGTTGGTAAGAACATCTAGACATGTCTATGATGACTATGATGCTTTCAAATACATTTTGCACAGCTGACTTTAAAAGGCGGAAAATCATTGGATCCATTGAAGGATTTTCTCTACAGTGCATGGGAATCTCACCACTCACATGTAAGAAATAAAAGAGGGAAAGTGGAGGGTGCAGGTAGAGGTAAAAAAAACAAAAAAAAACATTCAGATCATCATCCACTCCCATCACTTTCCAAATCACCATTTGTTACAGTGGGATAGTGGGTTGGATAACAAGTTAGATTATTCAAATACCCAGTACATTACGGCATGTTTAGATATTGTCCACCGACCCGTTATCTTCTATCTATTTTTAATTAAGATTATATACAAGAACTAATACAGATATGAATATATATCATTGAAATGTAATGTAATGAACACTTCAAAGTGTGTGTACAGATCCTGAGAGTGGTTTAATGTTAGACTGCAGCAACTCATTGATTCTATTATTTTCACTGGTGTTTACTGTTATCATATTATATACATTAATAGAGGATATTATATACATTACACACACAGTGTCCATAAATGGTCTGTGTTATTCTATGAGCACTGGAGTTATTTAAATCATACCGTTTTCCTACCATGTGATTGACAGAATGTGCATTAGTTGATTTAATGCAGTCGTGTATGACATGATGTTGGTCAGACTAGGCCTTTCAGATGGAAATATTCACAGATGGTTTGACTCTCCTACCACAGCTGCTGCATTGAAGCTGATTTCCACTAAAAGAAAGACGTGTGGATGGGGCTTTGATCAGCTACTCAGGGCAGGCAGTCCAGCCTCCAAACACAAACACAAACACACACACACAAACACACACACACTTGATTAGACATGTGGAAAACAGTAGAGTACAACATAATGAAACATTAATCATTAATCATACTTAAACAGTTCTTCACCAGTAAATATGTCCCTGTGGAAGATTAGAACAGGGTAGCAGCACATCAATCATTATGTAAAATAATCATTTCAAGTCTACTGAAAAAAAAAAAATAAAAAAACTCAGGATGAATAAATGAGGCATGTTTAAGATACATAATGCATGCCACCGTAAAGGCGTTTAGTCACTTTTTGCTTCGTTCAGTAGAAAGTTGCAGATCCTTTATAAATTACAAAGTACACAAAAGCAGAGTGAAGTTTGGAAGCAATAGCTGTGTATGTGTGTTGGAGTTGTTTGGGCATTCAAAAATATTCTTCAGAAGTTTGAGAACGGCTGGCCTAAGGAAAGGAGTTGACTTTTATAAATTTGTCACAGACCACTGATCCAACCACTTCCTATATTGTGTCCTACATTTCACATGCTTGTCAGACAGTAGTATTACTGATTTGTTTGTTTGTTTGTTTATTAGCCCTATTTAACATCTCTTCAGCATCAGTGACTTTATTCACAACAGACACAAAGCTATCAAGGCTTCAGTCAACACACTGTGTGATGGGCACACAACTGCACTTTACTGTTCCTACTACTTAGAGAGCTAACTGCACTGTCCCTCCCTGTATTTATTGTGAATTGATTTGTGTCATTGCACATGCTACTGCACACGTGCACTTATGTTGTATTGTATAGTTTTTTTATCTTATGTACCACCTTGGTCCTGGAGGAACGTTATGTTGTTTTGCTGTGGACTGTACTCCACTGTATATGGTTGAAAAGACATTAAAAACCACTTGACTTGACTTGACTTGAGACTGGGGATCAAACTGGAGATCTTGGCTGTGATGTGTCAGCACTAACCACAGCACCACCATGTTGCCCACCCATTCCGGAAGTCGTTGTAATGAAAGTTTATTTTGAAGTTCACAAATAAACATTCCCTTAGACAAATGTGGATGTTACCTGGACTTATGGCCTAGGTTTGTTGTTAGGTATGATCCCATCAGGTTCACTACAGACAGATGTTAATGTTCTAGTAATGTTTACATGGACTTTCCAGAAAATTTCTGTTTTAAGGAAACTACTTGTTTTAGCATGATGTGGAAGAACTTGACTACGCTGTACAGAGGACTGATCTCAACTCCATCCCACACCAACTCACATCACTTACTCAACAGTCACACAGAGGCTCTTTTAAATGAAGTGAAGAAATAATCATAGTCGGGTACCAAACTCTATTGGAAAGCTGAACCAAAAGGGAGAAGGTTGTTACCGCGAGAAAGGAGGTCCATCTTCATATTATGGTTGGATGTGTGTGCACCAATCCATCACTCAAGGCCTCCCATCTGATCCCCTCCCTCAGCCCCTGACACTTGTCACTGTGAAGACACAAATCGCAGTGGCGACTAGCAAAGTGCCTACTAATGAAATAATCATCTTAATCTTTGTGAAACCATTTGTTCCTTATTTCTCCTGCAAACATCTACATGGCTCACAATCATCTTGTTTTTGCTGATGACCTGACATGACTTGGTGGGCCTCAACGCTCTGCTGTGTTGCTTCACTATCAAGGATAAACTTACTTTGATCTCTAGCGCGGCTCTGCTGTTCGTTATTTCTCCAGCAGTTGGATACAATAATAAATCAGTGGTGCAGCTCAGGACTCCTGTGTTTCAAGCATGCCAGAGCACTGACGATACAGAAGAAATTACAAAAGCTTTAACAGTGCAGAGACAGAAAGGAGGAGAGGCAAGTTAAACAATATGAATGTATAATAATACACAGCAAATGAGTTTACATTCTAAATATAAAAAATAATTAATTGATCAGTCTATAAACATTCAGAAAGACATTACATTAAAACACTTAGCAGACCCCCTTATCCAGAGCGACTCTCAACAATGTTACAGTATTTAATCCAAAGTGTGGCACTGGTGGAAATTGGCCTTGGACTTACTTTTCACTGGCTCAATACTATAAACTTCTGTGCCACCACAATTCCTACTAAACATAACATGTAACTGTAGAGATACTATACCGAACTATTTTGATGGTGGTACAGTGATAATTGCTCATTTTGTCTTTTCTCTGATATACCACATCACTTTCATTATTCTGAACTGAGTTAAAGCAATACATCAGGTCAAGTCAGATTTAAGTCTATAGCACTAATAACAATAGAGCATTGTCTCAAAGAATTATATTCTTATATCTAGAGCCAATCCCAAATTGAGCAAGCATAGGGCGACAGTGACGTGTAAAAACTCCTTATTCGTTCTAAGGAAGAAACTTTGGGAGGACCCAGCCTCTAAAAGAGACCCATCTTTTCATGCTCAATATGGACACCATGACATCACTGATTTAATAATATACTATATGAGATGAAATATGGAATCTCATT
>JAVSBV010075309.1:0-10136 GCA_033117975.1 Parotocinclus spilosoma | reverse complement strand
CAGAGCGCTCTTGACCTCAGACTGGGGCGACGGTTCATCGGCACACAGCCAACATCTCAAAGGAGTGGCTTCAGGAATACTCTATGCATGTCCTAAAAACACTAAATAAAATAATGTTCATGAAAATATACAAAACAAAACAATATAATACCTGGTGCCACATGATACTGCAGAAAAAGGATTCTGTGAATGGTGTAGACGAAAGTTTGTGGAAGATGTACTCATATGCTTTTAAGAAAAAAAGCACACAAACACCAACATCATATCCCAATCATGAATAATGGTGGAGGGAGCATAGACCTGCCTTGCTTTGCTGCCTCCGAATAACTAGACAAGACAACTTACAGCTACTGAGGGAACTGTAAAATACATCAGCAAATTTTGCAGGAAAATATCAGGGTACCAGTAAATGAAAGGTAAGACTCTAAGACATAAATATATTGTAAATAAATGGCATATTGGTTTATGGCTTAAAAATAAGTATTTTTTGTTATGGTAAAGGATATGTCAATTTAAATGTTTAATATGGAGATTTCTGGCATCAGTACCTTCATGTATCAGTAGCTCCACTGTTTTTGCAAGTCTGATTAGCAGTAAAATTATGTTTATATTAATTATATTTATATTGCTGCTATAAGAATTTAGAATTTTGAGTCCACATATATTTTCCAGACTGGCCTGTGTAGGATTGATTACTTACAATAATAACAAGTCTACATTATCTTGTATTTTTGAATGTAGAGGTAGAGCGCGATTCTAGTCTCTTCACATTTATGAATATATTGAATGCACATCTTCTTTGTGAATATGTAGAACTCCAAATCAGAAAAACAAACAAACAATCAAACAGCAAGGCAAGTTTATTTGTATAGCACAATTCATCCACGGGGGGGATTCAAAATGGCTACAGAAATAAAACACAAAATAAAAGCCCAATTAAAACACAATCAATAAGAATGAAACATTAAATTTAAGAAGCAGTTTAAAATGAATGTGCACAGCTAAACAGAACAGTTTTTAACCTGGACTTAGATATTGGGAGAGTATAGGGCAGCCTAACATCTTCAGATTTTAGCTCCATAAAACTGAAACGCTGCTTCACTGTGTTTAGTCCTAACTTTGGGTACCAGCAGAAGATCTTTGCCTGATGTTCTCAGGGTCAGAGATGGAATGACCAACATGTCAGGAATACACTTCGGTGCTAAGCCATGGAGAAACTTATACACACATAGAGCTGTATTAAAAATGTTCTGAGCAACAGGAAGCCAGTGCAAAAGACATAAGTACTGGACTAATATGGTTGTAGGTTCTGGTTTTAGTCAGGACTCAAGCAGCAACGTTCTGGATGCACTGCAGCTGTCGTACAGCTCGTTTAGTAAGTACTTTTGATTCTGGCAATATTGCTGAGATGGTAAAAAGTGTCAGATATTATAGGTTTAATGCGACTGTTAAAATGTCAAGTCTGAGTCCATGATTACCCCTAAACTTCTAATCTGATTTTTTGGTTTTAGAGAAAGAGACTCAGTGCCAGAAAATCAGAAACAAACATACAAAACCTGCTGTGTTTCTTACATTCCTTGACTATATTTTATTGCAGACAGTACGAAACCCAAGGTACTTAATGTTTTGTCTGGTCAACTTCATTTATTTTATAAACCATTCCTACATTTCAGGCATGCAAAAAAAGTTTGCCTTCCTAAAAAGTTGGGATAGTAAATATTTTTACCATTTCTTTCACAACACATGCAAGATGTTTGGGCACAAATTATACCAAGATTTATGGTTTGCAACAGACTGGGGTTATCGTTGTTGCATTCTTCTTTTCAAATTTCTAAGCATATTTTCCAGCCAGCCAGTCTAGTAAAATAAAAGCCCTCTTTTTCAACAACCATGGCCTTATAATGTGTGCAACATGGGGTTTTGCATTGTTTTGTTAAAATGCATGGACATCCCTGAGAAAGATGTCATCTTGAAGGTAGCATTCCTGAAAGAGCTGTCTTAAACAGGACATATATTGCTCTGGAATTTTGAGGTATTTTTCTGTATTAATGCTGCCATCAGAGACACAGACATTCAGACACTGATATGTGTTTAAACCTAGAACCAGCCTTATGGTCCCCGTTGTTCTCTATTGTGTAAATGCTACCATTGTCCCGGAAAGTGAAACTGCCTGATGGACACTTATTACTCCTTGTACACCTCTACTGTGGTCACACTCTGAAAAAGTGTGTTCCAAGATGGTACATTTACTTACATTGGCTCATACCTCTCCCTGTTCAGGCCACCCTATGGAAGATATATGTAGCAGCTCTTGTAAGAGGGGTACCGGTAGGATTGTCTGCACAGTGGACATAGTCTTGCTCCCAGTTAACAGGTAGGGTTTTTTGTCTGTCTGGCCATTAATGATGTGCAGCAAAGCATTTTTCTTGTTAAATTATTGAACATTTTGTTATTCTTAAAAAGATTAACAACATTTCTTTACATTTATTAGCACCTTCTCATTTACAGATTCCTTCTTCCATTAATGTGTCCCACCTAAAATTTTACCACTTGGTTTAGCTGGATGAGGAGGGCTTTTCATTGGATTCTCCTCCATCTGTGGAGGTGGACTGAACTACCACCTTCCTGGTTCAGTATATCGTGACAGCCCCCTCTAGCCCTTTGACAATGGGGAGAGATACTGCCTTGAAAAGTGGTGTTGGGTTATCTTGACTGCTTCCTGACCCGAGAGTTCCACCTCTATGCTGGAATATGTAAACTGTTTTCAACTCCACCCTGTTTTCTCAGAGTCAACACTTTCTTCTGCATTGTTCTGCATCACCTGTTTATTGAGCCTGTTTTTATTTACCTATCACCAGTTCATTTCAGTGTGTATTTAACTCCCTGATTCTCTCCTTTTGGTTGTGAGTTCATGCTTCTTGTTACCATACTATTAATTTTTATGCTCAAACAGTGATTTTCTTTTGTATAGGTGATGTGAAGAAAGGTGTTATCTCAAGCAGAAAAACATTAAAGAAAAAAAAAAGATTATCCTCACTTCTGGTGAATGAGCCAAGCTTCCCACTACCCACAGTGTAATTGCTAACTGTCTTGCCAAATTCTAAGAAACAGGTTCTGTTACCAATAAACCAAAAGCTGGACAACTAAAAACTGCTACGGATGTAGCAACAACAACTGCTGCTGTGGCCTCATTCTGCAGAAGCCCACATTGTAGCACTTGTCAGCTGGAATGTGGGGTTTGCCATGCCTCAATTCAGTTTATTTTGTCTACCCATAAATGGCACCCTTACAAAATTCAAATGCTGCAACATGACCAAGGATGACCAAGTAAGACCATGTTTTCCCGATCATGTGTTTGGTGGTAAAGCAAGTTTCTATGTGAATGGTGAGGTTAACAAACAAAATCACCAATACTGGTCAGACAAATCCTCACTCGACTAATCCACCTAACCTGGTTGCATTAGTCATGGCATGGTATGGTGTATAGAAAACCCAAAGAATAATACATGAAGTCAGCTAGCCAACAAACAGCAGAATATTCTACAACTCATTGAATCAACAATCAGCAAGAGATGTTGAGCGTATTGGGGTGTGTCAGCATGCAGGCAGATTACATAATGTGCTTTTTCAAAGAATGTATTGTGGACGTTAAGTGATGCATACCTGTATATATTCTAATGAAGCATTAAGTCATTGTCATTATTGCTACTGAACGTAACTACAAAAGTAAATGAAAATATGCTTCATTTGCATTTCGTTTGGGTTATTAAACATGAACTAACTGTTTCCCTGCCTGTTTAAGATCACATCTGTTTAAGATGCATACCCCAATTGCACTTAAGCTTCAGATCACAGACTGATTATTAGTCATTCTTCTTTTGGAGACTCTGGTAGACAGCAATATTCCTAGTTCCATTAACTCCATCAATTCCTGGTGTTTTTTTGGCAAAGATCCTATTAAGATTTTCCATGGCTTTCACCTAGATATTTTTCCATAGATATCATTTTGCCATGTCTCTTCTAATGGTGAAATCATGAATGCTGACTTTAGCTGAGGTGAGCAAGGCTCTTAAGATTTGTGGAGACTCTGTAGTTACTTTGGATGTTCATCTGTGTTCTTTTGTAACTTCCATGCTGAATTGTCGATGCACTCTGGAAGGAATTTTGGTAGGCTGGCCACTTCTGGGAAGAGTCACCACTGTTCCAAGTTTTCTCCAAAATAGAAGAAATCAGAAAGGGACAGAACTTTTCACTGCACTATATGCCATAGAGTGGAATATGTAGAAGCTTGTTAGGTGACAAGAGCAGTGTATAGAACTACAGTTCTACAGAAAGAAATGCAGATATAAATACAGAGTACTCTGTAGATAACTTCACAAAGTACACAGAGTGGGAGCAGCATTAGGATAGGCTTGGGAGCATAGTTATACAAACTTACTGTACAAACTACCTCAGTTGTGATCCATAGCTTTGTGCTACATCATAAACAGGTCTGGTGCACTGATGTATTATTCCCCTAATAAGTTCTGGGTGTGTGACCTATGGAGCAGGTGCAGACCATCCAGCAGACCATCAGGGTGGGAGTGGCTATAGTTATAGTTCTCCCTTTCATTCCAAATATCTGACAATAGGATCCGCATGCATAAGGTAAAGCAGATTCAATTGCAAAACTTTACCAGAAAATAAATCAAGATAAAACACTGTAATACTTGCTGTACATTTACTTTTATGTCTTAATAGTATTTTATTTCTGTTATGCAATATTGTGAAACCTTATTGGAGATCCTGGAAAGGAAATATATGTTACAATATAGTAGTTATAGTCTTGCTATAGTGCTACATTTACAGTATTTAGTTTCTTAGTGTCTTACAGTTGAATCAAACAGCTTAAGCTCTTGGCCAAGGGCCCACGAGTGGCAAAATGAAGGAGCTGGAATTCAAACTCCAAAAAATTGTTTACTAGCAGAGGGCCTTATGTACTGGACTTACCACTGTCCATGTCTGACAGATGTCTGTGTAGAGTTTAAGAGCTTCTTCTTGTGCCTATATGGGTCTTCTTCGCCAAAATTATGTCTATAGGTGGACTGGACACTCTTATTTGCCCCTAAGTTTGTCTTGGTCTTGTCTATAGCTTGTCTTGATATGGTTAATATATAATGTTCACAAAAAATAAATGAAAGTGAAATATCCCCTAATTTTTGTAAGCAGTGTAGTATATTACTGTTATGCAACTGTAAAGTTTGTTAGTTTAAATTACCGGTGCTTAGTGCTGTCAGTACAAAGAAAGGTTTTTTTAAATTCACTTACTAACTTTCCATACCTGTTCAATACAATTCAGAGTCATTAACAGCAGCACAGCGCACAGGTCACATGCTAGAAACTGGCCATATACAGGGTGCCAGTCCGTCACAAGGCAAATGCCCCCCAGATGTGTTGCAGAAGTTCAAGTACAATGGTGTACAGTATACAGTGAAACGAAACAACATTCCTCCAGGAACAAGGTGCTACATAGAACAATAAACCACACAACATAAAGTGTATGTATGTAGTAGCATGTGCAAAACAGAACAATAAACAATAAATAAAGGACCATAAACACTATACATAACAATAAACTAGGGTAGAAATGCAGAAATGAATATATTGTAACAAGTGAAATGATTTTCGGAATAAAAATAAAATACATTTTTGTTAGGGTTCCTACCTTTCGCCCCGGAGCGTTTGGCCGTCCTCGCCGGTCGCCATTACAGAGCAATCGGTGAGGCGGTTTATATCCAGTGTCCAACTTACGACCTGATTACAAACAGCTGCTTTTCCTGCTATTTAGGTGCGGGTTGTAGCGCTGTTTGTTGCCAGGTTGTCTTCATTCGGTATGCGCACCTGACCACCGGCGCGCTCGCGCACTTGCACGCACCTTTAGGGTTAGTTGGTTATGTCCTGGGGCTTTTAGTGCTGACTGGCGTGTATGGGGGAAACCCCCGAGGTATTTAGTGTTTTAGGGGCACTTTGAAAGTCTCCCATCCAGTACTCATGCGCTCCTCGCACGTCTGAGCTCATTCATTTCCGTCGTCGGCACCCAACGAACCTCCTCACTCCAGCTGGTTGCTCGCCCTGAATGGGGCGCCCCCCGGCTTGGCTTACTCGCGGCATGTGTGCGCTTGCCTCCTGGCCTTTTCGCGTTCGTGTGGAATGTGTGCCCAAGCTCATATGCTCGCCTTTCAGCGATTTGCCATCTTCCGTGATTTATTCGCAACCGTGCTATATGTGTGTCCGAACTCACACTCTCCCTCTGGCGTTTGGACTCCCTCCGTGCCTCGCCACTTGGGAGACGTGCTCTCTGCATGCCTCGTGCTCTCTGCACGCCTGCCCCATTGGTGCTTCAGCGCCCCCTCGCGATTGGATCGCGTGTTGTTCCCAGTCGGGACGCAACACAGCGGAGTGCCATTTCTTTCTTTTGTTTTTTTTTTTGTGTTCAGGAGCCTTTCACTCCGCACTTCTCCACCTTTCCGTTTTTCTATATTATTTCCCCATTATTATTATAAGTCGTGGGATTCCATCACTCCTGCATTCTTGGGTCTTACCACAAATCATAACAATTTTTATGCATTTTGCATACTGTCCCAACTTTGTCTGATTTAGGGTTGTATAACACAATCATACATCAGTAAAGGTGCTTAAAAACAGCATATCATTCTGTTCTGTAAGAGTTGGACGCTGTGCCACACAAAGTGAAAATCTCACTAACATCTAACATCCAGCTGGACACCTTATCAGTTCTTCCTATATCTCTATGCCCTCTCTTGAGTGGATGTCCTTGCTCTATATTGTGACAGCAACTTTGTTTAATTGTTACTTTATGCCTGTTTTGCTTCTCCTAGTAACATGGGGAAAAAACAAAACTGAATCACCAGTTGGCACACTGTTGCTGTAGCAGTGATTTTACAATTTAAAAACGCTGTACACAAGGAGGAGACTTTTTAGCTATGATGACAACAGAACTACCACTGTCCTACTTTACTGTTGAACATAGCTTCCAAATAAACCAGTTTACAGAAATCGGTGATTTATTGTTCGGGTTCTATGACTTTGAAGTAGTGGGAAAAAAGCCAAGAAGTAATGATTATTCACAGTGGTATATATCCAATGATAATGACTTTCTATTTACACTGCTCACACAAATTAGAGGATATTTAATTATGGGACATTTCATTTTGAAATATCCCCTCTGTTCTGTGAGCAGTATATTTGTGGCTGAATATTAGGTGTACTAGGACTGTGCTTTTGGCTGAAACATACCCAAGTCCAAAATCCAAATAGAATGGACAGATCCCACTTGCTGAATACATCTCTAGTATAAATCACACATTCTGAGCATGTGCAGATGGAAAAAACAAAATGTCAACTATGTCAGGATATACTCAGAACTGTGTATAGTCAGGCCAAATCACACGTGGGATGTTTTTAATATGGACAGTCAAGACAAATTGTGTAAAATATACAGATGTATCTCATTAATTCATTTTACTCAGAAGTGACGGTTGCAGAAGGTTGAAAATTCCTACCTATGCCATAGCTGCCTAAACAAAGTATGAAAACTGCTGCCATGGACATTAGATATAAATCAGATCCTTGAGGCAAACAAAGAAAAACTACACATAAGCATGGCATGGTTCACCAGTTTTTCATGGTCTATAAAATCTTACACTTACAATTGCTTTTTACACCACATGATTCACTGCCATAATTTAGAATGACTAGAAAGGAATGACTACCTGCTGTTTGTTAATTTATCATCAATGCGAGTTTGTATTGACAATGGAATTTAAATATGGCACCTGGCTTTACCTGTGGGAAGGTCTCTTATAAGAAACTTATTTTAATATTGGTGGGGTGTCTTTGGCAAATTTTCTAGGGACTGCGTGACCCCCAGGAGATGTATGTGTATATGTGTAATGAACAACACTGTTTTGTTAGTTAATTAAAACCATTTAATTAGGCATACTAATCTGTATCTGATAACCCCCAGCACACCCTCTTATTATGGCAAACAAAGCCTATGTATGATTACAGTTGGATTTGAGCAGGTGGGCTGACACATATAAAGAAAATAAATCTTAGTCTCAGAAAAAACAAGGAGGACAGCCAGTGACCTTGACATAGTTAAATAAGGAGAACCATGCAGGCAATGACTCAAGGGTTAGTGTGTTTCCTGTTAATTTCATGCTGGTGCCTGAGGAAAGAAAAGTCCACTCCACTTTTCAGACCATGTGGGCGTGTTTGAATGAATTCATTATAACCTAAGAAATGTAAACAGATTGTAACAGTGGGTAATCGAAGAGGAACATCGTGGTTTATGTCTCAAACAATAGTGGTTGGGTAGTTTTTTAAAAAGGGATATGTAATTGTCTCTTATAGAAAGCAGCAAACCTTTTTCTTGCAGTCTCTTGCTATATTTGCAAAAACATTTTGTGCAAATTTTGCACTTGTATTGTATATATATTTTTTTACAAAAATGTACATTTTTATTTGAAAAATTAAAAGAGGCTGAAAGATTGACTTTAGGGTACTGAGATTAGAGTTGGGGTTATGGTTAGGTGTAGCATTAATTCGCTGCATTAGCTGCAGTCTGTCATTGGCATTCATGTCAAAGGAAAGTCCTCACAAGGATAGCAAGACAAGACAATGATAGCAAGTGTGTGTGTGTGGGGAGGGGGTTGTCCTGGGGATTTGGGGGTAGGTCAGACAGTTGCTATGGTAACAGCCTGGGTTATGTAACTTTATATGGTGCCATGTAAACAAGAGTCAGCAATGTGCTATTGTAGCACTGAGAGTTCAACAAAAACAATCCACATTTATTTTTACTCACCTTTATTTACACACTCACATTTATTGTACCACAATAGTAGTACAATAGTACAATAGTAGTACTACTACTGTACGACAATATGGAAAAACATTTGAAAATGTGATCCAACTGGGGACTGGCTAAATAAAAATACCCAGCAATCCTAATGCCTTGTTGACTGATCATCAGAAATCAATGTCTATTTTAGTTCTATTTTAGTTCTATTTTAGTCAGTTCAACAGTGCTGCCCTAAAATATGTAAATTTTTTATTAAATAGTAGCTACTTGAGAAATGTCTGGGTTTTATAAAGCAAGTGATTAATGCATGGCACCTATATAAAAATGGAATGTCTAACATATTTTTTTGGCAAAATCCTATGCCATTGTGACAGCTTTCAGATCAGATAGACCAGAAAGCAATCTGCTCTGTCTCACACGATCAACATGCGTAATTGCATTGTATAACACCACTGCAGCTGCTGCTCATCCTGTGAATCCCAAATCCTGCTAGCAACGTAGCAGTAGTCATTTGCGAGGTTTAAATTTCCTTCATTAACTGATGATGACACCATTGACACAAAGGAATGACTGGACATAAATTTATATATTACCATTTTAGATATTTGAAGGGTACAGTCAGAATTAAAATATTATAATTATTAGCTGTTGGCTGTTCTCCTTGTATTCTCTCAGACTATAAGTATATCAGTGGCGATTGCTCTAAGACTGCAAGGGAAGCTCAGCTTCCCCTAAAATGTAAAAAAAATAAGTGATAAAATATATACTGTTGTGTGTACATGTCATTAACTAAATATGCGCAAGGCGCTCAACTTTTGTTCAGAATCAGCTTCTTATTACTGGTAATGACGCGGCTTTCCTCTCATTCATTCCCGCAGCTTCACAGTGCTTTAAACTGTGTGGACGCTGAGCGTCTACAGAGTTCAATAGCTAAGCAAAGAGTGCAGCAAAATGAGACGAGCCATTGGATGAATGCTGGGTTTTGTCCCGCTTATCGGACGCTCAGCGTCTCTGGGGGTCTATGGGGCAGTGGGCTGGCCTCGGCAGTTATTGACAGCGAAATGAGCGAATCAGCGATCTTTTGGTGTAAACATCCGTGGGAGCATTTAATTTAAATTTTTTAAAATTTTAATTCTGTTATAAGTTGAGTGGACACTAGTCAAGTCCCTGGAAAAAAGCCTTGTTGGTACGACAGTGTCACAGATCATTTTCTTGAAAAGGAACGGAGGGTAGAATTTACGTATAAATAAACCGACACATTTTATGATGTAGG
>JAVSBV010075298.1:0-10137 GCA_033117975.1 Parotocinclus spilosoma | reverse complement strand
TAATATGTGTGTATATATAATATATATATATATATTACACACACACACACACACACACACACACAAGACTTATATAAGACTTAACAATGGCAAAAGAAAGCCTGTATGGTTTGATCTTATCTCTGCTTTCTGCTTTTTAACTAGATGTGACATTCTGATCACACAAATCTCATAATCCTTTGCTCTGTTTTCTTAACGATCCCGTCTGATTGTGGCTCTTTTCAAATCAAAAGACAGAAAGAAACAAGTTTCACAAAATTGTATTTGCAACGCATTTATTCCATAGTTTGTTTATTTTTTGGCAACAAAACAACAGTTAGTTGCAGTTTTTGTTTTCATTTCCTGCCATATTACAAAGGGGGGAAACAATTCTGTAATTGAAAGCGTTCAGTGATCAGATCTCTTGGTTTTCTTTTTTTTTTATTTAAACCAAACTGACAGTTTGAGCAGCCCAAGTTTTCCTCCTGAGGC
Source organism: Parotocinclus spilosoma (assembly GCA_033117975.1). Lineage (NCBI taxonomy): Eukaryota > Metazoa > Chordata > Actinopteri > Siluriformes > Loricariidae > Parotocinclus > Parotocinclus spilosoma. Next base: position 9,666 of record JAVSBV010075298.1, on the reverse strand, counting down.
ATATTTGTAAAAATGCTGACTCACAGTGCAACAACCATTATATAAATGACATTCATTCATTCTATTCTAAATTGAAACACATACAATTGTTATATGAATTTATATTTAAATAGCCAGTACAGGAGTTCTAAAAACTTTTTATTCAAATTTGGATTACATTCTATGTACCTCGATTCAGCATTACTATTATAATTTAAGCTGTTGAAATACAACAGAGACAAGATGACACTTATATTAATTTTATTAATATGCATGAATAGATTTTTTGTCTTGACTTAATGACGGTCAAGTAATGTGGTGGTTATCAGTTGTACTCTATGTCTGAAATTAACTCTTATTTTCATTTAATCATTATTGGAATCAACTATTTGTAAGGAAATCCGAATACTTGGATCTTGATTCTGCTTATGAATTTTTTCATTTATATAGAAGCTTCTTGAGCTAAAGCTGAACTTAGGTGGTGTGTCTTGATTTCCTCAATATTTCAGTTTATAACATGGCACAGAAGATCAAGGCTGGTTCTGTGGTGGAGATGCAGGGTGACGAGATGACCAGAGTGATCTGGGAGCTGATCAAAGATAAGCTCATCTTTCCATACCTGGAGTTAGACCTGCACAGGTAACAGCTGACACCTCTGCATGTGTGTTATATGATACATAAATGCACCTGAAGTGTGAACTGTTATAAACATGATGCTTTTTTTGTCAAATAAATACACAATTATTATCAAAATTAAAGTTAATGCACTGTTACAACCCTGTGTAAAAGAAAGCCATAGTAAGAGAATGATATGATGGACGGGATACTTTTGTTTGGTGGAAGCCTTACAAAGCAGCCATACAAAGCAGACTTAACAAGTGAATGTGAGCTGCTTTATATATACTACTCACAAAATGTAGGGGATATTTCAAAATTAATATTAAGAGAATCCTACCAGAACTGCTGTACAATCTGATTCTGTCCATGCCCTATCGTTGTCAGTGTGTTTTGGCAGTCTGGGGTGACCATACACCCTACTGAACACTTAATGTGTGACACTCTAGTCCAGTTTAACATGCTTCTGTTTACCGTATGATATACAGTTGGTACGGAAAGACCTCTTTAAATTTTTCACTCTTTGTTTTATTGCAGCCATTTGCTAAAATCAAAAAAGTTATTTCTCATTATTGTACACTCAGAATCCCATCTTGACAGATTTTTGTAAATGTATTTAAAAAGAAAAATTAAAATATCACATGGTCTTAAGTATTCAGACCCTTTGCTGTGACACACATATCTAACTCACAAGATGGTGAGATGGTTCTACTTCTTCATTTGAGTCAAACTATGTTTAATTGAACTGATTGAACTTAATTAGGAAAGACACACACCTGTCTATATAAGACCTCACAGCTTACAGTGCATGTCAATGCAAATGAGAATCATGAGGTTAAAGAAACTGCTCAAAGAGCTCAGAAACAGAATTATGGCAAGGCACAGATCTGACCAAGGTTAAAAAAATACTGCAGCACTCAAGGTTCTAAAGAGCACAGTGGCCTCCATAATCCTTAATGGCAGAAGTTTGGGACGACCAGAACTCTTCCTAGACCTGACCATTCTGCCAAACTGAGCAATCGTGGGAGAAGAGCCTTGGTAAGAGAGGTAAATAAGAACCCAAAGATCACTGTGGCTGAGCTCCATAGATGCAGTAGGGAGATGGGAGAAAGTTCCACAAAGTCAACTATCACTGCAGCCCCCTACCAATCAGGGCTTGGGCAGAGTGGCCAGACGGAAACCTCTCCTCAGTACAAAACATATGAAAACTTCATAGAGTTTGCCAAAAAACACAGGAAAGACTCCCAGACTATAAGAAATAAGATTATTTAGTGTGATGAGACAAAGATTGAACTTTTTGGTATTCATTCTAAGTGGTATCACCTGCTCTATACAATCCCATCCGTGAAACATGGTGGTGGCAGCATCATGCTCTGGGGGTGTTTTTCAACTGCGGGGACAGGATGACTGTTGCAATTGAAGGAAAGATGAATGTGGCCAAGTACAGACAAAAAAAACTCTTCCAGAGTGCTCAGGACCTCAGACTGGGCTGAAGGTTCACCTTCCAACAAGACAATGAATCTAAGCACACAGCTAAAATACCAAACGAGTGGATTCGGAACAACTCTGTGACCATTCTTTGACTGGCCCAGCCGGAACCCTGACCTAAACCCAATTAAGAGACCTGAAAATGGATAAGGAGAGGATCTGCAAGGAATAATGGCAGAGAATGAGAGACTAATGGCTGTACTAGCTTAAAAAGGTGCTTCTGCTAAATATTGAGCAAAGGGTCTGAATACTTATGACCATGTGGTATTTTAGTTTTTCTTTTTTTAATAAATTAGCAAAAATTTCTACGTCTGTTTTTTCTGTCAAGATGGGATGCTGAGTCTACATTAAAAAGAAATAAAATGAACTTTTTTTATTTTAGCAAATGGCTGCAATGAAACAAAGTGATACATTTAAAGGGGTCTGAATACTTTCTGTACTCACTGTATGTCACTTGCTGCTCGATCAACATAATTAAGTCTGTATCTCATTTGTGTTATTAAACAACTTCCTTTGACTTTTCATTTGCTTTTCTGATCTTGTTTATTGAAATAAAATCAAATGCATCTTTTATTTATTGACATAAAATCAAATTCTTAATCTCTTCATATTCGTTTTGAAATATTCCCTAATATTTGTGAGCAGTGAAATTATATGTTTGAGAGATTATACAAATAGTCATTAACAACATGGGGTCCAACAATATTAGGAAGTGTGACATTTATGGGGGCTTTGATTTCTACTATATGCCTTGTTGAAAGCAACTAGATTTATATCCTGCTGACTAGCTCCAGTATAGCAATACTGGAATCAAATATTGAAATATTTAATTAAATGAAATTAAATATCTATATTTATATTAATCGGTTAATTCTGGTTAAGGCATAATTCTCAAATGTGTTAATTGAAATGATCACTGAACCCACAGTTGGTTAACACATTGAAAAAGTGTTGTGATTGGAAGTTTGTGTAATGGAAGTTTACCATTATGTTTACAGACTTTTTACGTACCTTTTTGAGATTAAAATCAAAGCCATGGTTAATGTCAAATATCTCTCATGTTCCTGACCTTTGGTTCCTGACATGGTTAATTTACTGTAGTAGGCAGTGTTTGATAACCATCTGCACTATGAACTTCTTTTATGCTTCATCTATTACACTTGTGCCTAGTTGTCTAACAGGAAAGGTTTCTACCTTTGTGTTATATCCAAACGTTTCTGTCACACATACCAGCAATCTTAGTTTATGCAGTTTGTCTGGTCTTCTAAAACTAATTTACATTACTGAGTTCAAGAAGAGGCCTCTTGGCTAGGTTAGGTTTCGTTATAAGGGAAAGTTGTGTTCCTGAGTTAATGTGTGTCCCAGCTGGGAGATATGGGGCATCTTCTTTATGCCAGCATTTTGTTACAACAGTTTTAATTTTTATTTGGTTTTGCAATAGTGTCAGATAAGGAAATATGTTCAGCTCAGGATGAAATGGTGTAAAATAAAGTTATAGTTATTTAGTGTTTTCTTTCACAATTTCACTAATCGTGATCACATTGACTTCTCTGCCCAAAGAAAACATGGTCCAAATGCAAGCATGTTCTGGAAAGTAGGATCATATGGTTGACTGGAATTGCTGTTTATTGATCTATTTAAAATGACCATAGAATTTGCTTTTGTACATTTTACGTACCTTATAATGTAAAACTCCATACATTCTCATGAGGAGTCTCATACATGTTAGAAAGAATGGATGTGATATATTGGTGTGTACGTTCTAAATCTTTTTGAAGCCTGATGTGTGTATATACACTTTATTAGGTACACCTCCTTGTTTCCACACTTGTTGTCCATTTTATCAGTTCAACTTACCATGTAGAAGCACACTGTATCTACAATTACATACTGTACTTAGGTGTATTTAGGTACTATTTGGGTGGTGTATATTTATGCGCACAACTGTGTCTCATCTTCATATACCAGCACTAAACACACCAACACACAACCACCACATCAGTGGCTGAGAATGATCCACCACCCATATCGTACTTGATTCGTAGTGGTCCTGACCATTTAAGAACAGAGTAAAGAGGACAAAGTATGTAGAGAAACAAATTGACTATAGTCTGTAATTGTAGAACTTCAAAGTTCTTCTATATGGTTAGTGGAACTGATAAAATGTGCAATGAGTGTAGAAACAAGGATGTGTACTTTTAAAGTCTTTGAGTGTATATCTGTTCTCAGTTCTTACTTACAAATCTTGCTTAATTTGCCCGTACACTGCTCACAAAAATTAGGGGATATTTTATTACTTTTGTGAGCAGTATAATTCTGGTAGCCATTCCTGGTTAAATAAATAATGTGTTGTAGCCAGGTTGCTTAAGTGTATTTGCCGTTGCCATGTGCTGTGTACTGTTCTCAGAGAAGTGGGGAAGTGGGAGGGGAATATGGGTGAAAGGTTGCAACACTCTCAGCACTACCACTTGTATGAGGAAGCTCACAAGCTATGCAACACAAGCATCTGCTTTGTTAGTAGTATAGAGTTTAGGGTGTTTAGAAAATTATAGTTCAGTGTCAGAAGCAGAGCTTCAAAGTTGGTTCTGTTGGTTTCTCTTAGGTTTAATTTTTGAAATATCCCCTAATTGTGTGAGCACTAAAGTTGTTTCAGGACATAATGACAAAGTTGATGAACACTTTCCTCTTTCATTTTGTGAAAGAAAAAAATTGAGACCTTCCTGCTGTCAGTGACTTAAGTATTATATATATCTCTCTAATGGTCTTATCACTGGATTCCAAAGAAACACAAAAGCCATTTTAAGAAAGCAACAACAATAATGAATTGAGTCTTTTAAACTAACTCCAAAACAAAATGAACTTACTGTGGAAAACTAAAAAATAGGTCTGTTCAGCCAGCTAGGTTCACCCCCTTTTCAGTAATCTGTTACTGGATTAAAAATAGCCACTTCAAAAATATTTAAGATCAATTGTCCAGCAGTTCTTGTGGAATCCTCTTTATATTCATTTTAAAATATCCCCGAACTTTTTTGAGCAGTGTAATATGTGGGCAACTAGTGTCTAAGAAAACAGGTTATGCCAGTTCCTCTAGCTTTTCGCCCTCCTAAACTCATGCTGAAAAATGATGCTGATCCATAATACTACTGGTCTACTATGGCTTCCTTCACACTACACACTGCATCCACAAGTCCACCAGCATTGTGGATGATCTCACACAACCTTTTTAGCACATTTGTCTTTTAGCTGTTAATAATATCCAGTACTACTTACTTACAGTATCAGGGTCATTCTGCACTTATCCTTTATCCTTTATCTTCCTCAACATAAAATGGGTTGGAGGTCATTTTACCGTATGTACTGTAGGTTCTGTCCTGCACTGTTTGGTTTTGTTGCACTATTTGTACTGTCTGCACCATTTTGCACGTTGTACAACTTCAAGTAGTTTTGTTTTGTAGTATCAGTATTGTGTTATCCTCCGTTGTCATATGTCACTATGTAGCATCTGTAGGTCCTGGAGGAATGTTGTTTTGTTTCTCTGTGTATTGTGTATATGGTTGAAATGACAATAAATCCTGACTCTTCTGTTTCTTGGTAGTCTTTTTATTTGCTTATTCTGTCATGAAAACCATATAACTCATCATAATGACATAATGTCATCTCTGTTGCAGCTATGACCTGGGCATGGAAAACCGTGATGCCACTGACGACAAGGTGACAGTGGAGGCTGCAGAGGCAGTTCAGCGCTACAATGTGGGCATCAAGTGCGCCACTATCACGCCTGACGAGAACCGCGTGGAGGAGTTTAAGCTCAAACAAATGTGGCGTTCTCCCAACGGTACCATCCGGAACATCCTGGGCGGCACCGTGTTTCGCGAAGCCATCATCTGCAAGAATATCCCTCGCCTAGTGCCCGGCTGGAATAAGCCCATCATCATTGGCAGGCACGCTCACGGAGACCAGGTGAACATGTAATTCAGTGCTACTGAACAAATCTATGAACAATGAGCAGGCTAACTCAGCTGAATTGTAAATTGTTTAGAGACACTGGCCTCTTTATTAGGTATACCTATTCAAATGCTTCTTATTGCAGATATTTAATCAGAGAATCATAAGCATAGACACATGGACAAGACTAACAGCTGAAGTTCAAAATGGGCATCAGAATAGGGAAAAAATACAAAACTACCATTTCACTGTAGTTATGAGAATGATCCTCCACCAAAATAGTACCTGATATGTGTTGGTCCTGTGGGGGGTTTGACCATTACAGAACAGAGTAAATGGGACAAACAGAGTATGTGCTACATCACAACAATGACTTCACTGATAAAACAGTAGTAGTAGTCATTCATTTATGCACTAGATATCCCTATTGTTCTTGGAAAGCACTATTGCTTCTAAAGGCTCTTTCTTTTTCCCTGTTTAGTACAAAGCTACAGACTTTGTCATTCCTGGTCCTGGAAAAGTAGAGATGACGTACACACCTGCCGATGGAGGGAAGCCAATGAAGTTTGTTGTCCATGACTTTCAAGGTACATGGTTGGGAAGAGAAAAACAAACATTTGATATCTGATTTTGACCTACAATCATTAGCCATTTTATGGCATAAATGTGCATCTGTGTCTGCCATCAATGGACAGGGACAGTCACATGACCACTTTGTTTGGCTGGTGGAACATTCTCAACACCGCACACACAAAAGTTATAATAGCAGTGTAGTAATTATAGTACTAGTAAGTGTTGCACACTTACTGGCCACTTTACTAGACGTGCCTACCATAATGATATGCCTTGTACATGTACAGTTATAGAATCTAGCTTTTTTATGGTAGGCATTCATTAGTACCTAGTGTTTGTAATTATATGGTACTGCTGGCTAGAGATTTGGGTTTTTTCAGACTGAGATTATTTTTTACCCTAACTTAAGACTAGATCAGCATTAAAGTAATGCTTGTAATTACTGAGATCTTTATGACATCACAAGGGCATGAAATCTGTCCTGAGCCCATGGCATGATTTGACGTGTGATCTGAACAGTCTGGTTCTCTGGGCTAGAGTTACATGTTTACTTAATATTGCAGACATAGATTGTCTTGGTGTTCTTGCCCCACCCCTGTAAGAGCAAATATTGCACATATTAAACCGCAGCAATTAAACTTATTATTTTACTGGCACCTGCAAATTCAAGGATGGCACTGATACAAGTTAATCTGTTGTCAATTTTTGGAACAGGCAGGGATTAAGCAGGGTAACAGAAACATGTTTACTTTTACCTTTTTGATCAACCATGCCATACATTACCAATGAGCTATCCTACTTCATAATAGGTTGTAAAGATACTGCTTGTATCATTCAGGAAAGAATCAGTATGCTGGAAGTCTTAAATAATAACAAGCTGCTTATGTGGTATAATATCTAGGCCCTATCTAAGCCATACTTGAGCAAGCCTGGGTCAACAGTGACAAAGAGTAACATAGTGGTACTTATAAGCTTGTTAATGCTATAGAATGTTCTATATTTCTGAATAAATATCAGCTAAAACATCATTAGATAACAAGTCCCAACAGTATATAAATGGACTTGGTCATGTACAACCCCATATCAGTAAAGGTTGGGGCAGTATGGAAAAGGCATATAAAACACATTGTTTCTTACATTTCTTTCGACATTTAGTTAATTACTGACAGTATGAACCTAAGATATTTCATGTTTTGTATTCATTGTATTTGTCAACAAACATCTATTTCTGCAAGTTAGGCCTGCAAAATTGGGAGGGGAGCAATATAGAACTAGTAATGAGTTGAACAAACTAAATAATTGATTTTAAACAGGTGATATCATCAAACAGGTGATTTGGTATAAAAGGAACAACCAGGAAAGGGTCTTTGGTGAGCAAATATGGCCAGATAATATTCAGTTTTTCAACAAAAGCATGAAAGTTATTAAAATGAAATAAGCAGAAGTGGCTTTAAATTCTCTTGGCTCTGGGCCATCTAGGATGAACCATCACACAGTGGAAGTGCGTATTGTGGTCAAATGAATCAATATTCCAGGTATTTTGTAGAAAAATGGACGTTGTGCACTCTGGACCAAAGATGAAAAGGACCATCCAAGCTGTTATCAGCAACAATTCCAAAAGCCAGGGTCTGTCGTGGTGTGGGGTTGTGTGATTGCCCTTGGCAAATGTAATTTTACTTCTTTGATGGCATCATTAATGCATAAATGCAAAACATTTCTCAGAAAACCAGACAAAACAAATGAAATATCTCAGGTTCGTACTGTCTGTAATTAAATAAATGTCAAATTAAATGTGTGTGCTTTTTATGCATTTTCCATACTGTCCCAGCGTTTTATGATTCAGGGTTTATTGCGGATAATGATCCAATATTACATATTTGTGAGTGGCAAAAGTATGTGGGCCTTTCAACCACTCTCAATAGCAGGTGTAACTCGGTATTGCAGCAGTAACAGCAACTAAATGTTGGCAGTAACAGTTGATCAGTAATGCACATTGGTGTGGAGGAATTTTACAGGAACGCTTCAGCTCTGAGATATTGTTTGTTTACCTCGCATGAACTGCTCGCATGGTTTGTCCATAACATTCCTAATGGATTATGGCCAGGACCATTTATTGGTAGAAAGACATATGTGCTTGGGGTCATTGACCCACCATATCTTGAGATTCAGTTCACAAACAAATGTGCCAGTATAATTCAGAATTGTTTTTTGTCTTATTTGTCTATGTTCTTTATATCTACTTTGTGAAAACAAGGTGATACCTGAGACCATGTTTATGCAGAAAGACAGGAATTTACACAAAAGGTTTACAAACTTTCAAGCATCACCATAGATCTAACTGATGCACTGTATTGTACCTTGCATACAGTCCACTGCTTATTATACTGTATTTCTAAGCACAGGCCCTACTCTAAGCTGTAAGGCATTTTAGTATTATTGCAAGTACTGTACATTTATGCTGTTTGAGATACAGGCCCTGGAAAAGACTTTGTACAATACCTTGTGACAAGAAGCTTTACACAATATCGCCACTTGATTTTGCTTGACCCACATCCTTGTGTGCAGGTACCGGCGGTGTCGCTCTGGGCATGTACAACACGGACAAGTCCATCCGCGACTTTGCTCAAAGCTCCTTCCAGATGGCGCTATCCAAAGTCTGGCCTCTATACCTCAGCACTAAGAACACTATCCTCAAGAAGTATGATGGTCGATTCAAGGACATATTCCAGGAGATCTATGACAAGTAAGTCACACAGAAAGGATGCCAGCCATTATTTCAGTGGTGCACAGCAGATATAAAATATGAACATATGTGTGTGTGTGTGTGTGTGTATATATATATATATATATATTAGTCGATTCCGGTTAATCAGACCACATCGGGTCGAGATCGATTGGTCCTAATATCCGGCTGGTCCGATTAAAGAACATGCCCTATGTTACAAGAACTACTGTTGCTTACGAACTTTGTTCATTGAAAAATAAATTTGCAAACACATTTTTCAAAACGATCTACAACACAATGTATAGGTACTCAGCATGCAAAGCATAATACTGTAAAAAACA
>JAVSBV010075287.1:0-10137 GCA_033117975.1 Parotocinclus spilosoma | reverse complement strand
TCTGTTTTGAAGTTGTAAAGCGACCTTGGGTACCCTGAAAGGCGCTATATAAATCCAAAGTATTATTATTATTATTAAGACAAATTATAGTAGGCTAAGTTAGTTCAAGTACGGATTATAGCTCTTCTAAGATGTCATTCTCAAGGGCAAGTCAAGCATTATTATTGTCAATTTACCTGCTCTGATTTCCACCACTTTGGTGTCAGAATTGAGTATGTAAATACACACATCAAGGGCACTCTGCAAGATCCAACTATACCTAGCTGATCAACAGTGTGCCTAGACAATGATGACCAAGCTGTAAAGCTCATTTTAATTAAATATGGTCCAACTATTTCCATGACCAGAGCTGCTGCATTAAACCATCTGAACAATAGCTGAATATCTAGTGGTATCATCAAGCTTGCTTGGTCACGAGCAGTGGACCATTAGAGGAATGATTGCGGACTTGGTACAGTATAAAATCAACACAGGGAAAGTAACACCGATCTGCATCTGCACCATGTGCCCTGGGCAAACAGCCGATTATTGTTGAAACTATTACAGACATGGTGTTACGAGATGTGGTGGTTTTTGGTAGGACCCAAGGATGCAGGTAGATGAAATGTGGAAATTATATAGAAGAACTAAAAGAGGATTAAGAGCGGAGCGTGAGGCTCCTGGACACAAAAAAACCCCCAAAAGAATGAAATGGCGCGCTACTGTGTTGCGTCCCGACTGGGAGCAATTTGCAAACTGATCACGAGAGACACGCATGTAGCGAGGGAAAGCCATGTCGGGGCGCGTATAATTCAAATGCGCAGCCAGGTGGCCACTCAGGCATGTAAGGAGCGCATGAGCACGGGACAGGAGACCCTCAAAGCGCCCCTAAAAATACTAAATACCTCGGGGGTTCCCCCTGTATGTGTCCATCGGCACTAAAAGCCCCTAGAACGTAACCACTATCCACTGTGCATAAGGGTGCAAGTGCGCCGGTGCTCGGGCGCGCATACCGAATGGAGATGACATAGAACCGGACAGCGCTAAAACCCACACCTAAATAGCAGGAGAAGCAGCTGTTTGGTCGTAAATTGTACGCTGGATATTAACTCACCGATAGCTCTGTAATGGCGACCGGCGAGGACGGACGAACGCTTGGGGACGAAGCTAGGAACCCTAACACATGGCAGCTGCGGGTGTCACTGAAACATCCAGTCGCCTGATGGTCATAACCTGGATAAGAAAATTACCCAGGAAAAAAGTACTGTGAAATGTGACAGTAGAACCATGAGGAGACCAAATTACCATCAAAATCCATAGTTCAACTGTGAAATAATATATGGTCAGTTCATAATCAACCAGGTTTACAGTTGTATCCATTACCCTGGATATGAATTTCGATAATGGAACCATGAACTGGCCAAATTACCATCAAATATTCATAGTAGAACTATGAATTTTATGGTCAAACTGTCAACTGTTCACAATAAAACTGTCAAAATTTACATTTACAGCATTTAGCAGACGCCCTTATCCAGAGCAATGGTGGATTAAGGGCCTTGCTTAAGGACCCAAATGTGGCAGCTTGGAAGAGGTGGGATTTTAACCCAGGACCTTCAGGTCCAGAGTACAGTGCCTTAACCGCTAGGCTACCACAGCCCCACTCACCCAGTCAAGAAATTTAGTTTTACTATGAGATTTCACAGTACATTTTTTTCTGGGAACAGTGAGTGCTTTTGTTTGGATTATTATTATTTAAATGCTGTTACTAAACTGGACTTAGACCCATTACCATGGATTTCACGCTGAACTGTGTTGTCAGGTTGTGGTGGTTTAGCTTGTCGGATCTCTCCGGATCAGCTACTGGCAAGTCGTGCTTACTGAAAATGCCTGTAAAATGATGAATTATGGCAGTTCACAGAGATGGTGCTCAGACTTTGTAGTGCACCAGCCATATTTGGGCAACTAATTTAGTGATTGGACTTGCACAGATGTGTCCAAGGAGAGCAAGCACTGTACTTTTAACCCAAAACTATATAACTTACAACAGAATAAGGTTAGATTTCCAGAACTTTGAGTGCCCTTTATTTTAATGTTACTTGATTTTTGAGAGGAAAGTTTTGTCTTCTAATAGCAAAATAAACGACCAAACTAACAAAACTAACCAAATATCCCTACCAATAGTTATGTCACCACGCAGATGTTCAACCAGCGTTTTACTTCATAGCAAATAAACAAATCATAGATTTTCCCCCTTTCTACTTAACCTGAAAATAAATAACTAAAAACTACTACTACGGGCAGCACTGTGGCTCGGTGGGTAGCACCACTGCTTCACAGCAAGAAGGTTCAGTCCCAGGGTGGAGCGCCCGGGTCCTTTCTGTGTGAAGTCTGCATTTCCTCCCCGTGTCTGTGTGGGTTTACTGTCAGGTTAAGTGTTGCATCTAAAGTGTCCCGTAGTGTGTGACTGTGTGCATGCCCCTTGCCCCCAGAATTGCTGGGTGGGCACCGGATGGCCCGCAACCCCGTGTGGATTCAAATTTTCATCCTATTCTCTACCACACGTTTCCTAAACAATATACTATTGTCTTCTTAATGGCTTTTTAAAAACATTTATAAACGTGGTTTGTGAAGTTTATATACTGTACTTCGGTACACAGCGAAATTTAGCAGTAGGGATGATATCAAACAAATCTACGTTTGTCACACAACCTACCTAGTGCACTATATAGTGGATAGAATGAGGTTTGGGACACAAGGACTGGACACCAGTGAATGACGCGTTACGCGTTTTGGTGTTTACATGTTGCCATAATATATGAGCTGATTATATTTGTATTACTTCGACTTCAAACCTAATTAGCTATACTAGTAAATAATTAGTACATAGCTAAATGATTCACTGTTGCTGCTTTATACGGGTAAGTTAGATTGAACTGGATCGCAGTAATCACATGACTGTCAGTGAAACGTACATTCTATGTGCTAAGTATAACAACGTCAGTTTATTCGTTATTTATATCATTGTTCAGACCGATGGGAAACACAGAAAGCGCCGCAGTGCAGAAACGCCTGGTCCGTTTTCGTCCCGATGAGAGGCCGGTCATTGAGGGGGTCTATGACAGACTTCAGAGTACGAGAAGCTCCTCTGTTCCTCACGGAAAAGAGAAGGTTTTGCCCATAGACACGCTTAAGGTCTGAATTAACTAAAGCGACGTGTCGCATATAGTTTGAGCTGTGCGTGAAATGAAATAACTGCGGTTATGCTATCCGCACATAAATGACCCGAGCTCCTATTTTAGCAGTATTACGGTAGTGCGCATGTTTAGGTCATTGTGTTCAAGTCAATATGTCAGATAATAAAGTGAAGATTAAAATATGTTTACATTTGGCGACATCAATATATTTTACTTGTCGAATAAGTGTTAATAATACTCTGCTGACAAAAGTAGGTGTTTTTGGAACTAAACGGTAGCATATAGAACAAAAAAGAACTCAAATAATAGTCCTACTGAACGTAACCAGGAAAGAACAGCATATGTTATATTGGATACTGGTATGCTGGTTACGCAACTTTACTGGTCAGACTGTGTTCACCAGCTAAACCGAAAAAGTTTACAATTGTACTATAAAAGTTCATGAGCTGGCCAAATTACCATAGAAGAACTGTGAACTTTATGGTCCAACGGTGAAAGTTTACATTAAAACTGTCAAGCAATTTACAGTTTTAATGTGAAATTTCACAGTACATTTTCCCTGGTTAAATCTTAAAGATAAAATCTTCCTCAATCAGCGCCCTTTACATTACAGTGCAGTTTAGGGTTAGGGTATTTGCTCAAGGATCAAACAGCCCTCACAACCTTCTAGTTAGTAGCCCAGTATCTAATCTCATGTAATCTAATATAATCTAGTAATCAATATCTAAGTTGTCTTGGGTGTCTAGACTGTCTGCCTTGCTCAGGGCCTGGGAGTAGCAGCTTGGCAGTGGTACTTGAACACTCAGTTTTTGGTCAGTAGCCCAGTAACCAGGGAACCTTCACTGTCAACTTTGAAATGAATACTACTAAACTCCATCAGTAATGGGTGCTTTGATGGTGGCAAATTGACTGTATACTGAAACTGAGTGTATAAGTACACTTGGCCAGTCAATAAATGTTACTCTATATACTAGAGAAAGGTTACAATGTTACATTCAGACTATTTTTAATACAACCACACTTCAGTATTACATAGAAACTGGACCATATTGACTGGTCTATTGACTGCATTTCAACATTTGTTAACAGAACTCAAAAACTGCCATTAGGTTTCTTTTCATAGTGATACTGCAGTGTTCCCTTTTTGTAAAATGTACAGGAAAATGTAGCAATTTGGTGGTGCTGCCTGGAGTGGGATCCTATTTCTATTTTAAACTATTTTAAAAATAGTTCCTCGTTCCTACATATTTTTTACTTTTAATTATGTCTGATTATGTCTGCATAATATAATGATGCTGACTGATGGCAGGACTTTCTTTCTGTGGCTTATTAGATGTGGCTTAGCATCTCTGACATGTGCAAGGGCTTGTACTGTTCTGTTCGGCTGTCTTTCTTCTGTCTCTTTACCTGTTTCTTTTAATTCTAAATGCCACAATATAAATAACCAACAATAACCTTATAATTTATGACTTATTGATTAATTATATTAATCTTAATGATTATTCTTAATGATTAATTAGTTAAGGAGCCATTAGGGATGCCATCTATTTCTGTTGTTTTCCCAATCAGCATTTGTTATAACCGAATTAGCAGCATATAATATATATAATAGTCTGTTTTGCTTCTATTGTGTTTGATGTATCACAGATGTTTTTAATTGACTCTTTCTTTAGATAACCATGTGCAAAATGGCTTCAGACTCAATGATTCTGCGAGTCTTTGAGGCCATGTGCAGTGTTGACTCCGGGGCTTCGCCATCACCAGGTATCGGGGTAAGTCGAGAGCAGCTGGTTATATTTCTGGCAGATGTTCTTCGGGGCACAGCTGAGGAACGAGCACCAATTGTCATGAGGATGTCACGTGGGACAAAGGGAACTACAACCACTGACCAGGTTAAAGAGGTAAGTATGCAGTAACATGTCAAAATATTGTTGTATTCAACAACAAACATACTAAAAATACTGACCCTTAATTATATAATAATAACCCTTAAAAGGAAAATTGAGTAAGGAAATTGTAAGGCACTTCAATTGCAATTCTGTTTATTAATTCTATGGATTTTAACCAGGATTTCTTCTTCAGTTCTAAACAGTACTTATAAAGAGCAACAATACATATTTCTATAGTGATTGTTGAGACATGATTAGGAGAAATTGTAGACCAAACTGAGATTTCTTGCATGCACAGATCACTGTAGATCACCACAGGATGTCCGTAGGTATTCCACAAAGGTGACACAGCCACATATCGCCCATCTTATATCGCCCGTCCATTTATAGTGATAAATAATAATAGGTGGTAGATTTATATGATTATTTTTTTATGTCTCTTCAGTTCTTGGAGGATTTAGTTGCAGCTGTAGTTCAGACCCTCACCAATAGAGGGCACCTGCGTGGCTGGAAATCAGATCGCATGTGTGATGGTGTTCAGGGGGTGAGGCTGTTGGCTGAGCATTTGAGTTCAGAGTTAAAACCCTCAGGTTAGTTCAAGTATTTGTATTCTTTATTTATAAGATTGAACTACAGGGGTTAGACAATGAAACTGAAACACCTGGTTTTAGACAAAGGTTTGGCTATAGCAGGTCGTGTATATTGACCCTGTGTATCCCGACGGACAGTTCTGGTGGAAACAGGAGAGTTGAGGTGCACATTTAATTCTGGCATGATTTGGGCAGATGTGGTTTTAATTTTTTTTATACCTGAACATTCCTTTCAGACAGCTTCCTCTTGCGTCCACAGTTAACCCTGTTGGATGTGGTTCGTCGTTCTTGGTGGTATGCTGACATTACCCTGGATACTGTGACTCTTGATACATCACAAACCTCCCACACTAAAATGACAGGTGTTTCAGTTTCATTGTCTAACTTCTGTATATTCCAATCTCTGTTCAAAAGGTATAAGTAAGCATGATCCAATACTTCTCATCCAATAGGTGAAGCCAATTAGTGAGGTTGTTTTATTTATTTATTTATTTGAATTGTGATGTATGCTTTTACCATGTCCACAAGAAATCCTCTTATTGGTTTGTGTGGTTTAATTAATTGGTACTGCACAGTTAAAAAAAATGATGTGAAATGTGTAAGTGCTATAATGTGGGGGTGCCAGCAGACCCCCGCCATATAATGGCTACATATAGTGCAATTACTTACTTTCTGTATGTGCTAATTGACCAGCAACAACAAAATAAATAAGTAAAGCACCCAGATATGATTGCTGAAAAACTCTGCATGCAATTATGTCATGCAATTATGTTACATTTATATATGTAATGATTACAGGTGTGGTCTGATTAGACATTGGGTCCTGCCACAAGAAGGCGTAAATTTACAAAACTATAAATTAAATATAGAATTAAATATATATTAAACTACAATTAGTGGCTTAAATACAGTCTATGACATGATTTTTTTAAAATAAGAATTTCTGATCAGAAATGTTTGAGTTTTAGTCAATTATCTGACGGCTCCGTCTTCATCCTCTGTAGATCAGAACATATGTGATATTGCTTGTCTAGAGGACTGGTTATTCCGAATATCAAGTGTAGCTGCGTTCCTGGAGCTCCTGATCTTTGAGGGTCTTGAGGTTGGTTTGACCTCATGCCCACCACCAACTCTGCTACCCCAATGCAGAGACACCCCCTGGACCGACCTCCGCTGTCTACTGGATCTACCTCTGCTCATGTTCCTAACTCGTCAACTTCCTGCAGGAAACACTGCTCCCTGGAGACTGTTATTTGCCACAAATGTACATGGAGAAAGCTTTAGTCGGCTGGTTGGAAACTGCAAAAGCCAAGGTCCTAGTGTCTTACTGGTAAAGGACACCAATGGCCACATATTTGGAGGTTTTGCTTCTCAGAGCTGGGAGGTCAAACCACAATTTCAAGGTGCGAAATGGGTCATTTGACTTTTGACTTTAAAGGAATATTGCAGCATTTTAGCCTACACTCCATTTGTGCAGTGTATGAGAAGTTGCTTCATGGAATATATATTTTATGCATTACAGCGCTTATATTGAAAGTTATAAAACATTAAACAAATTAAACATCCCTGATTTAACATTCAGCAGATGTTCATAGCCAGAGAGACTTAGAGAAATGCTTTGTATGCTTCTTAGTAGACCTTGCCCCCATGTTAGTACAAATGAGTACTAGCGCAAGATTACAATCTAACCTGAACCTTCTAAGATCTGATGTGGTTAAATTAACTAAAGCAAACAACAGTTTTTTTGTTGTTGTTGTTTTTTTTTTTAATTTTTTAATGCAATTGGTTTGTCAGTCTTCACTTATGTTAGACCTACTTACTTAGTAGTACTTATATGTTAGTATTAACATTTCTGATGATCAAACCAAAAAAACAGGGCATGCATGAACCTACCCGAAAATGCACAGCTAAAGTTACAAATGAGTGAACAAAGTGAAAACAAAATACAGATAAAAATATTAATATCATATTTATATCAATAGTGCATACCTGTAAACCTTAACTATTATTACTGCATAAGGTAATATATACCAGGTCATGTGCAGTATTTATTTCAAGAGATTTAATTACCCTTTATGATTGCAGGTGACTCCAGGTGCTTTCTGTTCTCTGTGTTCCCAACTATGCGAGTATACACATGCACAGGCTATAACCAGCACTACATGTACCTGAACCAAGGCCAACACACCATGCCCAACGGTCTGGTGAGAAAATTCATCATTACACATATTAGGTCCATAATGTCTTGCACTAAACAACCATTTTATGGCAAAAAAATCTTCTCAAATGTCTGATTTAGTTAGTGTCAAAGACTCAGCCATTCAAGCTGTCCATCTAAGATGGCAAAACATTTTATAGACTTTTGTTTAGGAGAGCAGAGCAGGAAGGTGTTACGAGATGTGGTGGTATTTTCATTTGGACCCAAGTATGCAGGATAAGCATATTCCACGACGTATAATAACAATGGGGAAATAATATAAAACAACTGAAAGGGGGTTAAGAGCGGAGGATCAGACTCCTAACATAATAAAACCGAAAGTATAATGTGGCACGCCATTGTTGCTTTCCGAATGGGAGCAATGAGCAAACTTGTCGCGAGAGGACGCCAAAGCATCAGTCGGGGCAAAGGTTCAGAAAGCACAGTTTAAGGACGTCAGATTAATAGCGAGGCACGGAGGTAATCCATGCCAGGTAGCGAGCGTGAGCTTGAAAATTCATGCAATCAGAAGAGAAGCCAGACCGGTACACCTCTTACAGAGTGCGTGTTTACCGGGTTACTGCGGCCGACTAAACACAGACCCGAAGCGCCAGAGGGCGAGTTTGAGCTCTAACGCACACGCAGCGCGAGGAGGCGAAGAAATCAGGGAAGTGGCCAAAGCGCAAAAAGGCGAGCATATAAGCTCAGGGCGCGCTTATAGCACGAGTGTGAATAACACACAAAAGGCGCAAAGCGCCAGAACACGAAAACAAACTCAAATAAGCGAGGAGCGCGAACGAGAATAAATCGCAAGGAGTGCCAAAGCACCAGAGGGCGAGCGTGAGCTCTAAAACAAAGAAGTCAGACCGGGAGTGTGCTATTCAGAACGAATTCTCGGCTGAAGTGAGGCTAAGTAGGGACCGACGCCCTAAGAGCCCGAGCTCTGACCGTGCGAGGAGCGCACAGGTACGGAATGGGAAAACCCTCAAAGTGGCCCTAACGAACTAAATACCTCGGTGGTTACCTGCCCATACCAGTCCTTCGGCCCTAATTAGCCCCTGGACTTAGCCACTAACTCTAGGGAACGCGATAGGTCGCAAGGGCGTCGGTGATCAGACGACCCTATTATTATGAGTTTTATGAGATGAATCTAATAAGATTGATTTTGATCTAATGGTTGCATGACCCAACAAAGACAGATGATGTGGCTCCTATTTATTGCTCTGCTGCCCATTATTGTTAAATGAACTACCAAACTACAAATAAATAAAAAGTGGTTACTTATTTTGTACGTTTGTCACCACGATAAATCACTGGATCCAACATGTTCCTCCTGCTGGCATTCCAAGGTCTGGCTATGTTCATGCAACGCTGTCAGTGTATAAATAAATCATCTGGAATATCACGTGTGTTCCTGCTACAAAATGTGTTTAGAGGTCATTATCCCATTATCCATAGTAATGGCAAGACATTGCATGTGGGGTTGTGTTTTACTTCTACTTAAATTACAGGCCGTGGCATTTGTTTTAATCACTGTGCCTAGATGGGTACCACCTTAAATCCAGCTCGGATATAAACACAAACACTATATGGTGTAGTCTAGCAAGAAATATCAGGATACTGTGACTTATTAAAAATGTTTATACACAAACAGCCTGGCATTAACTACACTGCTCACAAAAATTAGGAGATTTTTCATTATAAGATTATAACATTCTGAAATATCCACAAATATTTGTGAGCAGTATATATCTGTAAAATAAATTAAACTTTTATGTTTGAACATGCATGCTGCATCTGCAGAACTCCTGTCAGTTCGTCCTCTTAAAAATTGGGGCAGAATAAATTGTGCACGCTGCCATTATAAAACTTTCAATGGTCAGGTAATTAAACTATTGTTGCCAGCACAGCAAACAAAAAGTACAGAAAAAAAGCTTTTGCTTGTGAATAGTGCTTTTTTGTATTCCCAGGTAAACTCTTAAACTTTTAGTAGCGACTCCTTACTCATCTAATATTAAACTATCAATTGTTTCAACCTAGTTGTGGTGGCATGGCACTACACTCTTGATATTCGATACTTGGACATTTGTAAGCTATTCATCCTGTACTGGTCACATTATTAATCACATCTAATAGGCAGTTTTCATAAATGCAGCAAAATGTCTAGTAATTTTGACCTCACATTTATATAATCATCGCAGCAGGTGAAAATGTACAAAGCGGATTCCAAAAAAGTTGGGACACTAAACAAATTGTGAATAAAAACTGAATGCAATGATGTGGAG
>JAVSBV010075286.1:0-23391 GCA_033117975.1 Parotocinclus spilosoma | reverse complement strand
CAAACTCTCGAACACAAACTCTCGAACACAAACTCTCGAACACAAACTCTCGAACACAAACTCTCGAACACAAACTCTCGAACACAAACTCACGAACACAAACTCACGAACACAAACTCACGAACACAAACTCACGAACACAAACTCACGAACACACACACACACACACTCACACACACGAACTCTCACACACGAACTCTCACACACGAACTCTCACACACGAACTCTCACACACGAACTCTCACACACATGAACTCAAACACTCTCACGATCAAACACTCTCACGATCAAACACTCTCACGAACAAACACACACACGAACAAACACACACGAACACACACACACGAACACACACACACGAACACACACACACACGAACACACACACACACGAACACACACACACACGAACACACACGAACACACACACGAACACACGAACACACACACGAACACACGAACTCTCACACACCAACTCTCACACACCAACTCTCACACACCAACTCTCACACTCTCACACACGAACTCAAACACTCTCACGAACTCTCACACACACACACACACACACACAAACACACACGAACTCTCACACACACACGAACTCTCACACACACACACGAACTCTCAAACACTCTCACGAACTCAAACACTCACACACACTCACGAACACTCACACACACTCACGAACACTCACACACACACACGAACTCTCACACACACACGAACTCTCACACACAGTCACGAACTCTCAGTCACGAACTCTCACAGTCACGAATTCTCACAGTCACGAACACACACACGAACACACACACAAACACACGAACACACACACACAAACTCTCACACACACAAACTCTCACACACACAAACTCTCACACAATACAAATACAGGTATATATATATATATATACACACACATGTATAATGTATATAGATAAATGGATAGATAGATATAGAGAGAGCGAGAGCAAGAGCGAGGGAGGGATAAGTTATAATAAATATGAAGAAATGCATATTTCTTTCATACAACCCATGTTTGATTAGCAGCTATTATTGATTACTGTCAACACGATGCACAGCAAAACTCACAAAAATGCACACAAATGCATTTTTATGACAAAAGTGTAAATATCAGCAAAACAAATCCTCCAATTCTGCTAGCACACATTCCAAATTTAGAGAATTAAGTACACAACAATTAGCCTACACCAACAGTACATTACATTACTCCATGATTCAGAAACAAGAATGAAACACTCAATCCCTCAATACAAAACTACGTAGAACACTGCTGAAACTTCTTAAACACACAATTTACCAACCCACTGCAAGTAGGATTTTTACACATCCCACTCTATGAACAGGGGCCTTAATGCATTAAGAGGTTTCAACCGAAATACTAAAAGGAATGACAAAAAGCTGGAACATTTGCACAATCACTACCAGGGATTCTAAAGTAAAAAGGTTTTTAAAAATTACTTTTGCTGATTACTTCTCTAACAAAAGCAGATAATCTATGACAGAAAATGAAACAGATCTCAGAACAAAGAGCTAGTACCCAATCCTCATCACAGTATCACCATCATTTATCACCATGGATGCATTCAAACTGTAACCATGGGGATGAGAGCACTTAGCCTGTGAGGAACAGGTGTGTGGCTTTGTAAGAGCCTGTGTGTCTATGTGTTTGTGTATTACCTTTTCACCACCAGAGTGAGAGTCTTATGGGAGCCCTTGACTAGGCATATGGCCTCCTGCCTGTAGCCGCTCAGGGGAACCTCGTTGATGTTTATGAGCTCGTCTCCTGCCTGGAGTCTCACCACCGCAGCCTTACTGCCTTCTTCAACCTGCAATGTCAGGATAAAATTCTCATTACGCTGCCGGTCTTAGACAATTTATTTATATTTTCTCCTTCACAGGCACAGCTGTGTGATGCAACACAGCACTAATGTACATTAACAGCATTTAGCAAACGCTCTTACCCAAGATGCCTTACAAGTTATACAGTCTTACAATTAAAGCCAGACCATGTATTAAGGGTCTTGCTCAAGGAACCAACAGTGGCAGCTTGGCAGAGGGGGGATCTGAACTCTGGACTGTAGAGGGTTAATGTTTGTTTGTTTTTAAACAAACACACAAAGCAATAACTTTTCTACTCTGTCTTAAGAAGGAAAAAAAAACAACCAAAAAAAAAACCCACTACTCTTTCAAAATGCCAAGGTTGGACAGAAAATAAATACACCTTACAGATTTCATGCAATGCAGCAATTTTTTCAGTCGTTAAAACAGCAAAACAAATATTGATCATATAAATATTAATCAAATCAATATTAAGACAACAAATATACACCACTCAAAACGCATGTACTTTATTACATTTATTTACTCTTAAATTGAGAAAATAAAATAGATAAAATTTTTTGCTAACTATAACATCTTCGACTTGTATGGCTTGTTTAACTCTCTTCTCTTCCTACATCCTTTCAATCTGATTAGTGGAAATTAATAATATGCTTTTCCGGAAATTAATTGTACCTTGGCTGCCCCACAAGCCACTTTTGTTCAAATGATCTGCCAGTGAGTGGATATAAACAAAAGACCAAGGATTAAATAAACTATACTGCTTGTACTGGGATTACATAGGCCAATAATACAAAAGATGACATGAAGCTTTATAAATCTCCATTGTGTACTGAACATCCTGCCTTCTGTGTCTTTCTGAGAAGGAAACAAAAGCATGCAACAACTGTCTTACACGAGCCCTAATATAAAGAAAGGAAGGCATTACATGGCATTCACTTTAAGGAAAGATAACTTTCTCCATTCCATATGCCATGTGTTATTGCTAGTGTTGTGGTCTGCATGACTAAACTAGAAAGGCATGTTCTGCTTCTTAAACGAGCACAGCAGGGGTCAGACTGCAAAGAGACCAGTTAGCACAGGTTAATCATACGCCTGATACTTTTTCTCTCATAAATGTTGTACTTGGACGAGTCCTTAGGGAAGGTGAGGGCCTTGGCCCAAAAATTCCTGAAATGATGTGTAATGGGCCAAAATGGAGAGGGTATGTTGTTGGAGTTCAAGACAATGTGCTGTTGAATTAGTCTAAACTTTAAACCTTCAGCCTAATGAACACTGCCGTGTCCATACTATTGCTTACCATGGCATAACATGCAGAGCTAGTCCCAGCTTTTTTTGATTGCTTTAAAGAATTAGGAAAGTATGCTGAATTACATTTGTTCAACATCATATGTGTAGCAGTGCCAACTTAATTATTACATTTAACTCTTACTTCTAAGCCACCCAAGGAGGATGGGTCACTTGTCGAGTCTCCCAAGGTCTCTTCCTTATACAGTGTTTTGGGAGTTTTTTTTCCCTTGCCAATGTCGTCTTAGGCTTGCTCAATTTGGGATTGGCCTTTAAAAGACAATATAATATTGTAAAGCTGCTTTAAAACAATGCTCGATTGTAAAAAGTTTTTACAAATAAAACTTGAGTGATGATCTTCTGGTTTTCTTAAGCATGACCAGTTGTGCCTGTGGGAGGAACCAGATGGAAGAGCAAATCGAACTTCACTAGCCCACCAGCGCCGTGACCCAGGTTGAAGTGTCTCTGTCCTGTGTGCCAAAATCTGGTTCGTACAAAACAAATAAGTCTAAATTTATATGAATTCAAATAAATAAAGTCTGAATTTAAAATATTTTTTTTTATATAATGCTTCCTATAACCAAAGGAAAAACTAGCAAGGTTGATGCTCTACAACAGACGTCAAACATAAGGAATCATTTTATAGGAATGTCTGCTGATGATTGAGAAAAACCAGCATGAAGAATGTCTGCAAAATCCATGTGCTATGTTTAACATGTACGGTTGCTAGTTTTACCATTTAATACACTTGCAAAAAGGGACTGAATAACTGTTTGAAGTTTCAAATCAAACACACAAGGCTTTGGCTCTGGATGCCAAGGGGTTTCCTGAACAACACACCAAGCAAAATCATCAAACCCCAAAAATGCATTCACTAAAGAATCCAGCGGTTGTTTGAGTTCCGTACGCTATAGACTTTTTTCCATGTTTATTATTACAGATTCTGCAAACCCACTGTTCCCATAGAGAACATAAAACAGGACAAATGTTTTAAAGGTCCCTAAAGAAGCAACACTAAAACTAACCTCAAACGCTTACTAAAACAGGCACTCCAGTGGATGCCCCCCCTCTGGTGCACCACACCATACTAATGACTGAGAACAATAGAAAAGCGTCAGCACCAGATATGCACAGACCTCACAGCAGGGGCATCAGCAAACAACAGAACACGCAGCTCGCAGCCAGAGTACAAACAAAATATGAGATGTCCCAAAAGGACATTTTCTGAAGAAAGATTATCCAGTGAAACATGTAAATAATAAGATGCTTTTAAAGGGTGCATAGCTCAGCCCATTATTACAGATATTTACCTTCCCTTTTAAACACCTCAGCCATTGCTAGGAGAACACTTTGCATAAGCACAAGTTCAGATCCATGAGCAGTTGGAAGTTTAAGAGTACAAGTCCATCATTCACTCAAAAGCTCACCATCTTATTAGTTATGTGCTCACTTGATCACATTTCAACAGTTCTAACTCAGTTGACGCATTTAGAGACTTTTCTGCTTGTACTTGTGTTTACAACTTGCCACTAATTATTTGTAACAAGTAGTACTCCTTTGTTTGTCCCCACACTACATGTATATCTTACCTAACCTACAATTATAGAAACTGGTTCATATTCACTTTATAGACTATGAGACTAAGAGTCTTTTTCATCTGGCTGATCTTCTGTTTTGTTCATAACACTGTCTGTAACCGTCTGTCAATCAAGTTTCAGGTCTATCATACCACAGTCATTATTAAATCCTCTCTTTTAAGTTAAAAATACTGCGACTGTGGTAATGTCTTGTCTACATCCTGTTTCACAGAGCGTGACGTAAATGTTAAATAGCACATACCTGTATACAGATTGCATATCCACACATTGGGCTTCTTATTTTTGAACCACCTTATATAAACAAATGACAACACTAAATTCTATACATGCAATATGGAGGACTTGGACCTGACAAAAACTAGCCAATGAATGATGAGTAGGAGATTTCAGATGGTAGGTATATATCACAAACACAATACAGGGTGAGTCAACTGTCAGAAGACATCAATTTATTTCAGAAATAAAAGAGAAAATGATCTAAATACTCCACCAAATAATGGGTGAGCGGGTCTATATTTTAGGCCGTGTCCGGAAAATTGCCGTCATTTTGAAAACCGCTATACTGGATCAAGGCCAAGTTTTTCCAATGGGGATGGTGGTTATGTAGCATTAGATCTCTTGTGGTTTTAAAAGTTAACAAAGTTTCAAACGGTTGTTGTTCATCACAGGTAACTGAAGATGGAATTGACCATTCTGATGTCCGGAAAATAAATGTCGTATCACAGCCTTAGTCTCCAACAACCAACACCCAGAAAGATCAACAATTTCACACAGCATTGTTGCATCACTCATAGCCAAATTCCATGAAACTAGGGCTGTGGAAGATAAGCCACATAGTGCTTGTCCCAAGATCTGAAGAAACCTCAACAATGCTTCAATACGTACGGTTGAACCATGTACAGTATATGCATGTCATTTTCAAAACTGCATGCTGGGGTCTCTACCAGATTAAATCTAAGTGGAGTGGCCACACACAGTTAAAAATTAAGGGATATATCTAAATGAATATGAGGCGATTACAAAAAGAATTTGATTATATTTCATTACCCAAGATCATCAAAAAAAGCAAATGAAAAGTCAAAGAAAGTTGTTCGATTATGCAAATTAGGTGCAAAATCAATTATTGTAAGCAGCAAGTGACATATTCATGAGAGTGAACAGAAAACAGAAGCACGTCAAACAAGATGAGTGTGCCACACATTGACTATTCAGGAGGGTGTATGGTCACCCACGACTGCTAAGACACACCAACAGGGATTAGGCATTGACAGGATCAGATTGTCCAGCAGTTCTTGTGGGACCCTCTTCGTAATTCAATTTGAAGCTTCCCCCATTATTTGTGAGCAGTGTACATGCATGAACAAAATTTACATTAAAGTTATTTATCAGACACCCTTATCCAAAGTGATGTACAATAAACACAGTCTTACAATCCAAGCATTTGTGGGTTAAGGGCCTTGCTCATGGACCCAGCAGTGGCAGAAGTCCATAGTCCATAGTACCTTAACCACTAGGCCACCACAGTCCCCCATTTCTCCACATCACATCCCTAGTGGGAATGGCCATAATATTTTCACAAGACATTTCAGAGACGGCATATGAAATGTTGTGTTGTATCAACAGAGTAGAGGACAATAATTTAGTAGTTCCTGGATATCTAACCAATAAAATGCCTTAATCTGTTAGAACAGACTTTGAAAATTAAATTAGGGGCACATGTTAGTGGTGGGGTGTAAAAGGATGTGGGTATTTTGAATGTGTATATTCTGCTGACCAGCATCCTGTGCGTAGTGCTGAGCTGACTGCTTCCAACAGTCCTAGAGCTCTCCCACACATCTGAGGATATCACTCAGGGTCATAAACACACCACAATGCCTTTGTCTTCTGTGGGTATAATAACAATTCAAGGGAGACTTCTGTTCCCAAACTCTGGACTTCTGGTCACAAACTTTTTACAAAGACTGAGTATAACTGTACCAACTAGCAATGGCATATTCAGGATCAGGTCAGGAGACATTACCCTAAAAACACACAGTCAAATCTAACACAATGGGACTACAAGCAATAAATTAACAATTTATGACAATTGCATAATGTACAGAAGTACATAGTCAAGGGGCACCATATCCTTTCTAACTTCCTTTAGCACAGAGCTTAAGTCCTGACACAATGTGGGACATCTGAATATTTGTACAATGATGCACCTTCACATGACGGCATATTCAACAGGCTAAATGTCTTTCATTTGTACACTCGTATCCAACAAGAGGTACATTTCTCAAAAAGGCAAGCGCTGTCTTTAACCACCAATATACTGTACTCAAATGTATACCGTCCCATACAATCTTGCAGAGTTCAGCAATTAGCTAAAGACTAAACAACGTGTTCCTACCACATCCACCTTCCGAGTTTGTTTATGCGGCAAGTTTTGTTCCATAAGTATGGATGTTGTTTCTCTGTTCTGTATCCTAAGCATACATTAATTTTTATGTCAACATTTTTTTTGATGGCCAACACTGGTGCAAACAGCAGCAGAATGCCAGCGTACAATTCAAAATTAGCCGAGTGGTCTTAAACTCTACTAAATACATATATGGATAAACTACACAGCATTGCATAATTATTTTCATAATTATTATTATATAATGAAAGTTAAAAGGATTTAAAACGTAATTAAGTACCTTATCGAACTGTAAAATAGGAAAACCTTGTACTAATTACTACTAAGATTTAACACAAGTCATTTTCTTTTTCTGGTAAGCTACTATTCAAAACTATAGGACTACTTTTTCCAGCTAATTATTAATAATAAAAACACAAATCAGCAATAAACAAATAAGCTCTTCAAAGTAACAATACCATTAATAAATGATGGATATACTCATGACATTTTAACAGGATATGTAACAAAATCTCTAGTTTTCTAGGTACTATCAGAAAGCATGTGCATTAAAAACAAGCCCATTTTCAGATACATATGGAAAACAGATGGAAAATTAAATGTCCATTTAGGGTGCACACAGTGTAAAACAGGATTAATTGAGATTACCGAAATGGGGATTAAAAGTAATCACAATGAAGACATTTGGCAAAGCCAAGGTTACGAAAAGAATGGCAAGCATTTTAATTTGTCACGCTTTTCTCTCCTTCTTCCTCCAGTTTTGTATAGTTACTCTCCCCACAGTTTGGCACATATTCTTGCAGTCATTAGTGAACTAAGAACAACAAAACAGAGTTGTTAAACAAAGCCTCTCAGTTATGGCCAAATGTTTCTTGCTGTAATCCAGCAATGAATGGTTTTGGTAATACGACATACAGAACCAGGACCAAGAGAAACAAAAGCTCGTCACTAATACCATTCACCCTGATCCAGCTCTTTAATACAAATATGTTCTACCCCTGGCAAAAAGTTATGGAAACACCAGACTTAGAGAATGCTTACCCAGGTTTAATTCTTCTCAGCAAACAAACAAACCACAGATGAGACACTAAATGTTTACCCAATAGCTGAACATTCTGTCTACATGAAGTGTAACGTAAACAAATTCCATTATTAAAATTAAAGGCCATAATATTTAGAGTCATGTAGTGGGTAAAAAAAACAAACAAACTACAGAACAACTCAAAGTTTAGAAATAAAATGCATACACTGGCACAAGTCTAAAAATGCAGTTAATATGAAGTGCTTTCAAACCATATAAAAGTATGAAATGGTGAAGTGAAAGAAGACCCTGGCAAGACGGTTATTAACCAATTAGCTGAAAAGAAAAATAAAAAAACTACTTATCTATGAAATCAACACAGTGTGTGGCAAAATTTGTTCTCCAAAAGTTGTGCCAAGATTTTGGTGCAGTTACGAAATAGGATAAGAAAACTGATTTATGACCACTTAAATTAATTGAGATCCTGACCTGAATGCACTAGTGCTTGACCAAGTGTTCATAGGGTCTGTCTCATTACCCATTGAGTGCGCTTGCCACCTATTCCTATGTAGGGTGTACACGTTATAAAGCTTCCTTTAAAAACAGACAATGGAACCCAAAGACGGGTTAATGAGAGAGATTGTTTCGGTTGTCTGCACGAACGTCAAAGTTACATAAGTCTGTATTCTAATCTTTCTGTATTCTAGTATTCTAATTAAGTTTTGTCCATTCATTTTCTTTTTCAGAGGACCCACACGAGGGACAGAAATGTATACTGTATGTAATGTAAAATATATATAAAAAAACTCAACAGATAATGTACAGCTGAATATCTTTTAAACTGCTTTTTTTCCACAATCTCCACCAGTGGCAAAAAGGTTAATACCAACACCGACAGACAGACAGAATTGATCCCGAAGGACTTGCCAGTAGCAGTATTCACAGTACAGCACAATCAAGACAAAAACAAAGTGGGTTGTACATGATGATCCCAAAAGTGTGATGAAATGGCATTAAAACCACCTTGTTTCTACACCATTTATTTTTATCAGCTTCACTTAACATTTTGTACTTCTACAATTACAAGCTGTGGTCCTTTAGTGATACTGGTGTGCTGGTGATGTGTTAGTGTACAGCTATGAATCCGTGTTTGTGTTAGTGGGCGTAGCAGAATCTAAAAGTGGGATGAGGACATGCGCAATGATGCCAATTCCGGTTCTTTGTAGTGCGTCACCTCTTTTGGTTTCCAAACGACTCTTCATTTTGTAACTTTAATCTTTTAGAATTCTGTAAACTTTAGCACTTAATGTCAATGTAAATATATCCTAAACCTTATAATTTACATAATATACCGATTTTACATTATGTTCAGAACAAAAATATAAAAAGTGAAAATTTGTGCATTAAATTTGATATTTAAAGCTTACAGAACATTGTAGTGTTTTGCTACAAATTCTAAACAGACATGCATGTGGTTTAAAAGGTGAGAATTAAAATGTTTTTAAAAATTCTAAATTCAACAGATAATTTCCCAGGAGCCCCTGCAAGTCCCCAATCTCCTAAAGTCCTCCTAAAACCCTAGAAACACCACTAATTAAAGGAAGAAACAAGTCATGGAAGCGCCTAGATAAAATTTAAAAACGGTCCAATTTAGAAATTATATCCAGCCCACTATTATCTTAGTAAAACACAAATGTCCATATGTCAAATACATCATGCATTCATTTCATGGAGACAGGTGAATTCAGAACTTAATCATCTTACTTCTCCAGTAACACTCCAGTCCAGTTTAGTGTGTTTATTATGCATGCTTCTGAAACATGGTTGCCACAAATAAATAAATAAATAATCAAAACAATATGCTGAAAGATGGTGTACTGTATGCTGTACTGTAACCAATGTACTTTGTTACATCTGGCGAGCACTGCATCTCTATAAAGGCATTCTGGGCATTAAAATTGTCTTTTCA
Organism: Parotocinclus spilosoma; assembly: GCA_033117975.1. Classification (NCBI taxonomy): domain Eukaryota; kingdom Metazoa; phylum Chordata; class Actinopteri; order Siluriformes; family Loricariidae; genus Parotocinclus; species Parotocinclus spilosoma. Next base: position 13,256 of record JAVSBV010075286.1, on the reverse strand, counting down.
CTGCTCTAGTGGTACTTCCAGCATGTGAATCAGAAATTTGTGAGTCACTCAAATTTAATATCATTTGTAATACCACCACTCCTGTGTCTGATCCACTCATACCTGCTCAACACACACTAACACATCACACAACTAATGCCTGCTCTGTGATGGTCCTGACGATTAAATAAGAGGGAGCTAACAGAGTATGAAGTATGAAGTAGGTAACAGATAAACTACAGTCTCGTTGTAGAACAGTGCACGTATGTTGAGCATAGCTGATAAAATGGACAATGAGTATATAAATAAAGAGATTTTAATGTTGTAGCTGATTAGTGTAGAACATGATAAGCTCAGTAAGTTCTTAGGGAATGAAGTACACCATATCATATACATATCTTTAATTAAATTTTTTTTTTTTTTTAAATCAAGGGCAACATTCCAAGCAAAGGTTATATATTTGTCCTGGTCTCTCTAATCCAAGATAAATTTATCCCAGATGCTAGATCAAGCCATTCCAACAGGCTTCAGGCTGTCAAGCATAATTCAGTACATTTGGGGAATAGTCTTAAGCTCCTGCATTCCACAGCTGCTCCTGGCACTGCCAGTTCACTCCACAAGTCCTGATGAATCCTCTCAGAAACCAGGCAAAATGTGTATTCGGAAAGGAAAAGTGCAAAGGAAGAGTAGGTCTTTAAATGATTTTTCTTACCTGCAGTTTAAATTACAACTAGATATTATGTCTTGCTTAACTTGAAGCACAACTTGGAACTGGCATCGTGACAACAGTAAAAGTGCGTCATTATATTATGTAATAACACCACTGTTAATGTAACCCCATGGATTAACGTGGGCTCATGATCTGATATGACATTTGAATGGATGCACAAGCACACGTGTGCACTCACACAAAAACAGGCAATTTTATTAGGTACACCTGTGCAGTTCCTCCATAACACACATCTTAAAACAGCCAATTACACAGCAGATACTCAATGCATTTAGGTATTTAGGAATGACAATATGGTGAAGGTCAAACCAAGCAACCAAATGGGGGAGAAAGGTGTCGAGTGACCTTGAATGTGGCATGGTTGGTGATCCTTGACTGGCTTGAGTTGTGTATTTCTGAAATTTTTGAGTTACTGGGATATTCACACACAGATAAAGGTTTAATGGTTTGGAATGGTCCAAGTTTTTCTGGGAGAAAATGCCTTATTAATGTTAATAAAAGAAAATTGCCACTCCTAAGTACAGACAACCGAGGTTACAATTCTATTTTACACAAAGAAAAACATTTCCTCAAGCTACATAATATTTTGCATAGGAGAAATAAGATGAAAAATGTCCAATTTGAGTCGCTATAGCAGGAAGTATAGAAGTTTACTCAGACTTGTAGACTTGGGAAATAATGGGTTGAAAGTCTGATGTTTGGGCCTATTTTTACAGAATCCTGCAACTTCAAAACAGCAACACCAGAAACCTGGCGAGCCAAAATACTTTAAAATGTATTTCAGTCCATTTCAAATGGACACATTCATTTTCAAGAGTTCTTTTAACAGTAACCTACAATTTCCACAACACAACATGAAACAGGCCACCATGATTACAGTATACTGGTCCTTTTCTTTTTAAGTTGCACCACCTATCGTGCTATCAGGTCAGCTTACAGGTAACATCAGGTCCTGTACATGCAGATTTAGTACTGGATTCAGAACATTTCTGACGAGGCTAAACCACTACACAAAATAAAACATTCTGCTGGAAAACAAAACACAAATGGATCCTATAAAACTGTCCATTTAAGGTACAAACAGTATAAAGCAGGACTTACTGGGATCATTGAACGAGGGAATTTAACGAACACAATGAAGACCTGTGGCAAAACCCAGAGTTATGCAAAAAATGCTGGGCATTTTAATTAGATCCAGGTTTCCATTGTATTTTTTTCCTTCTAAATACTTTCCGTACTGTGTCCGTGTATGGTTTTCTAACATAGAAGTGTACTCAATAAGCAGCAAACAATGACGGAGAACAACCAGAACAAATACATACATTCATGACTGAAACTAGCACCATATGCAACTGACTAGTTAAAGCCAGACCATGTCACAGCCTTGCCCTCTGAAAAGGCTAAAAGGTAGATTAGAGACCACACCAGTGGCTTACTTGTCCTCACAATAAGCAGGAACTTACACAATTTGACAGAATGTATATTTTTCCATTTACTTATGATGAGTGATAATGGCTACATGATCTGGAAAAAGGGAACAATAAAGTTATCTTAGACAAAATGATTTTACTGACTTTTTCAAAGAAGAAAAATATAAAATACTTGCAGGCACTTGCAGGCATACTCACCATCTTCCACCAACTCTGTTTTTGTTAGTTTACTCTTTGTATTAAATTCGTTGTGTTGAAGCATTTTAATGTGCTTTACATCATTCTCACAGACTGTGTAAAAGTTCCATGCGGCAGACATGTTTGTTTATGGTTTGCCACCACGCACCTGCACAGTGTAAAGGAAAGAGGGCGGGGACAACACTGCATACAAGGCATCTGTAGGCAGTAAAGTACAGGTGATTGGCAATAAAAGGCATTATGGGATAATGAACAGTGCCCAATCGATCAGGGACACCACTACATTAAGGTAAAAGAAATTAGCAACAGTGATGCAAGTGTTACACATACAATTTCCTCAATATCGTAGAAGAAGAAGAAGAAGTATCTACAAAAAAGTAGATTTCTAAAACATTATTACAATATTTTCTTTCCTAAATTTCCAGCATGCATTTGTTTTGTGTCAAGGCAAAAATAACAGAAGCATCAAGATATGAATACAAAAGTCTTGAACCAATTATGTTTGCTATTGATATGCTTAAGTATACTGCTCACAAAAACTTTGAAATGAAATAACCCGTAAAGAAATGCCCATTCATTTTTATAAATTGTTGTTTCTAACTAATCAAAACTTGCATTAAGCTCTAAGCTGTAGAAGCCTGAGTTAATACAGAACAGTATTGCATGTACCTGACGGTGAAATAATTCCAGTGAAAAAGCAAAAGTAAATGTGAGATGACCCTGAAAGTAGTCCAGCCATCAGTGTGATACTGGCCTTGTGAAACACCAGATAAGGCAGAAGTGCAAGCAGTGCCAAAAAAAAATAAAAATAAAAAAAAATAAAAATAAAAAAAAAAAATAAAAAATCAATGGCAAGTGAATGGAAGAAAAGCCTGGAATTTGAATCTACATGAAACATTGAAACATCAGCTTACAACTAGGTGAATAAGATAACTCCAATTAGAAGCATAACATGAGTGTGGATAACAGATTAGAGTTATATTAACCTGCTTTACTAATCAACAAGGCCTTTTTAATTGAAAATGCTGCCAATGCTTTCAGTGTTTCAAGTTGCATTGGTACCTCAAACAATCAAGTTAATGCAGAGCATTTGACCCTGTAAGCCAGCCGGATTATCAAGAAACTTGAATACTTAAGAGTTAATAATTCACATTTACATGACATTTTTAACTAATTTCTAAACCAGCTGATGACAGACACATAGGCATGACCTACATATAAAGACAAAAAAAAAAAACTTAAAGAAAAAAGGTAAATGTTACATGTAAACCTACCATTAAAAAATACTGAATAAGTTACGTGACGAGAAACAGAGAGCAACTTCCATGAAGCTATAATGAGCAAAAACAAGTTGATGAAGTACAATATTAACTGATCTCACCACCTGCTGCGGTGTGACTAAGACTCCAGGGGGTACGGAAAAATGCCAGCATTCCCTGCTGAGTAAGACTCTTCGAGGAGGTCAGCAACAAAATATCCATTCACAGCTTTGCAAATTCAAGACCATCTTCTAACAGTACCAACCATTTAGGAGCTCTCCAGGAAAAAGGACTCCGCTAAACTTCTGATCTCCTTAAGAACCTTACCAATGGCAGGAATTCTACCTTCTCGGGTCACATGATCTTCAGAAGTACAGCAAGTTCACAGGCAATTTTAGACACGAGTGTAAATGCTGCTGAACAATGTGCACACTGGTTTAACAGATGAACTTTGGAACAGGTTTGAGTTAAACTCAATACTGAATGTACTCAGTAACAGCAGGTGGATAATTCTACACTGAAGGTACAAAATGCTATTACAGCACCTCCCAAAATCTACCAGCAAGGCCCTTCAGAGTTGATTATTAACCAGTCAAAACACAGATGAGTTTCGGCCTCTGTTCCAAATGAGGAGCTAAAGAATGTGCTTCAAGGATAAATTAAACTTGCCAACTGAGACTGTGTGTATATTCAGAAGGTTTGATTTCCACAAAGGAATGAGCTCATGCACATTCTCCAAACAAATGTTAATTTAAGCTTATAACCTAAAGGTCCAGTCAATCAAAAAATATATTATAATAATATTAATAATAATAACAACATATGGACATAAGTCCATGTCCATATGAATGGCTGGACACCGGGGTTTCCAAAAGAACATTCCCCTGAACATCACACTCCATACATACTGGGTTTTCTTCTCTCCACAGTGCATCCTGGTCCCTTTCCGGTCAGTTGTACTCGACTGTCCATGTAATTCAAAAAGAAAATAGACTTAATGGACCAGATGACCTTCTGCCAGACGCGATACAGAGCGATCACACTTGTCAATTGAACCGGAGTTTGGGGGTCAAATGTGGTCACTTAAAAAGTGCAGATCATATAGTGCGAGTATGCCCTAAGCAGCTCATACTCAACAAAAGGCACTGCACTCCGTGTTGGGACATTCCTCCTGTGAACCAACTATGAGAGCTGACTGCTCACTTACTGCCTAATATTTCATTACATCCTAAAGCTTATGTGCAGCCGTAACAAGGTAGTCAACATCAGCTATTCAGTATGTACATGGTTTTAATGTCTTTTCTGTTCGTCATTTTATTTAGCGTGTACTCAGGCCAAACAGCAGCATATTACGTCACTACCGAAAGTATTAAACAGTTTGAGATGTAGATACTAATCTCCTGCATACAAACATCCATTATAACCCTGATAAAATTAGATAGATAATCCTAAAGGTTTTATTCAGTTCTTTGTAAACAACTGTTACATCACTAACTCTGCCCGTTTCAAAACACTGGCAAGATATTAAGCAATGTGTAGTGGTCAATCAGGTTTTTAATGGCTGATACCTAAATTTAGACAGCAAATTGTTTTTAATCAATATATAAAACTAACAATAATATATAAGACAAAAGTAACTAATTAAAATGAACACACTTAAGCTATAAAAGCATGTCTGTTGCACTCTGTAGTTTTCATACATAAAAAGTAAATTGCAGCATGTGTTACTAGATACCATCAAAGAGCTGATCAAAAATACTAGCATCCTTTTGATTTTAATCCCAGTCAAGAGCAGTCAATTGTAATGCTGGAAAGGAAGTGTTCATCCTCTCATAAATAGCCCCACCCTCACTGAATGTGCTCTCAGCATCTCTTTATTTTAACTCCCTCCGGAAACAAGCCCTCTCGGTGTCTGTCTGGCTCTGTATCTGTCTGTAGACCTCATGAGCACAGATGAGGGGTGATGCCAGGTATATTTAAATGGCATTACTCAGTCCACTTAATCAGTCTTTTACTAACCATTTGGGCTAAAATAATAAAATTTAAAAAAAGAAGAAGAACTAAGATAGCAAATTTGCCCATAATTTATAAATGCCAGTGTACAGCACATGAACTAACTGGGATATGAGGAATGAAAACAAATAAACAGTAAAATAGAGGCAAGCTATTCCACAGAAATGCCCTGTACAAGTTCTGCTCATATGCTTAGTAATTTGCACACAGTTGTCCAGGTTATCAGGTTACTATTTACATAGTAAGAAGGCAGTCACAGCATGTGTTTGGGATATGACTAGTACACAGAATATTTGCAGTATTCTCAAAATGTGTACCACTGCACATTTTAACTGTACATCTACTGCGGTTTCATTTGAGGGAAATCATTTTTATTAATTTTCAAGTTTACAACAGAAACAGGACAGTTACGGCCAGGGGTTTATGACAGCTCTTTCTCCTAGTTTAGAGATATAGACAAAGGCTCTAGATATTAAATGGACTAGATAAACCATCTCCTGATTAACAAATTTAAGAAGCTTCAGCTTTAAAGTGTCTCTACATCTATAGCAAACACCAGAGACTTCTGAGGAACTGAATGGCTGTTATTGATGCTTATTTTAATCTCAGTAAAAACAAACACTAGCCAATACAGTTCCACAACGCACAGACGTGCATAGTGATTAATTACTCAGATTTTGGGCGTGCAACGTGGCAACATTCCATTGTGAACAAATTAAATATCTCATAGATCAGCCTTTACAGTGGTTCATGACAAATGTCATACTAAACACGTCTGTGCTGTTTCAACAACAAAAACGCTACTCTAATCCCTATGCCAGCTTGCGTGTTCTCTGATGAACACACAATAAAACTGGTAAAGGCCCAGAGTAGGCGATGTGCCCTCACAAATGTGTTTGGTATCACACTTGCATTTCTGATAACGCAAAGCCGAAATAGCCGTTGACTGAAAATGTGAACATCATTCACACGGAACTAGAATAACGCACAGTGCACAAACAATTGCAAAATATGCAAATATAAGGTTGGAACGTCTGGTTTTTACACAAACCTGTCAAATCAAATGAAAAGGAAGCACTTAAGAGTAGTGACAGACCAAGTCATCGGGCAGCCACACATCTGGACTAGCCCTCAAAATCCCCAGATGTGAATCCATTTGAAAATCTGTGGGACTACCTGGAACGTGTAAGATGCCAAGAAGGCAACCATAAAAACTGTGCCAACTTGTCCAGTCCATGCCAGATCAAATCCCAGCAGTCACTTTGTGCTTGTGGAAGTATTACATGCTATTATGTAAGTTTCAGTAACTCTTGGTTTGGTAGCATTTAGCCAACCTTTAAAATATTTTAGAGCTCAGTTTAAGATTGGCCATTTTCTGGTTCTCTCACCATGTCTAACCAGTCTAAGTCCAGCGGATTCTTCCTACATCTGGCTACATGTACAGTACATCTTTCATAAAACTTCAATAGGCCACAGCTATTCCATTTGTTAAAAGTTACTGTTAAAAAATCCAAATCCATGTTAGAGAACCAGCATAATTTTTTCCTTTTTGGGGCAACACATTGAGTGTGTTTACCTGTATTTAACATTGTGAGAATTTCAGTAAATCAGATTTTGTCAGTAATCAGATCAATGCGCTTTACATGCAATTGGGTAATCTGATCATGGGAAATCTCAGAGTTTATATAATTTATGGAGCAATCAGATTTCTTCTTTGCAGCCACTCTATAAAGACACAGAAGGATGCGTTATAAATTTCAAACTAGTAATTAAATATGCAATTATTTCCTTGAGCATAAACAGAATTTCAGAGTAGCCAAAAAACAATATCGGTAGCCACGATGCTGTTTCTTTCCATTGTTGCCAAATCCCGTGAGAAAAATAAGCCACGGGTCAATCTAAAATACATTCTCCCAAAAAACCAAGTCTCTTAAAATAAGCTGACCTAGCAACCGTGTCAGGTTACACCAAAATGCATGTAAAGACTGAGGAAACAGATTAAGCTAAAACTTCTCCATAAGAGATTATTATATACCAGATTCAATACTAACATTCAAACCATTTGTAAAAAAAAATAGAAAAGAGCCATATTTCATTGCATTTGGAAGAGGATTATATATGCAAATTATTGTTATATTGTATATTACCATCGTATAACTTTGGACTGCTGGCACAGGTGGGAAGTCAAAAGGGAGGGAACTGGTTTTGAATGATACGACCAAAATGATGTATTATGTTTAAAATCAACAAATAAACTGTCCAAAACATATGGGCTAAACAGCTATAACTGTTCTTGTTCTTCTGAGCAGTTGAAAATTACTCATGAGCAATTTACAATTGGGTGGCTACAGGACTTACAGGTTTACATTCTTGCTAATTATGACAGAACAGTCATTTAGCTGAAGATATAGAAGTGATTTAACATTTGTTTAGTGTGCTATAGTTGTGCGCGTCTCTCTGTAGTTGATATTCACCATACAAAAAAGCAAGAAAACTAACAACAAACAATAAGCAATGGAAATGGGCGAAGCGTTGGCTTGATTTTTCAGCTAGTGTTGTGCCAGTGGGCAGTTAATTGACTCAACATGGTGGTATACATTTGTGGTAAAATCTGGAGTTACCAGATAGAGTTACCAGTTTCCCTTATTTTACACACCAAAACTTAAATTCATTTTTAGAACAGTTAAAGAGATTATTTAATTCTTAAATCTATGTAAAGACCCAGCAAAAGCCAATAACTGGGGCATTATGTTTTCATGCCATTTGAATACCATCATCCTTTGCCTATCAACTGACAATTAAGGTCAGAGTAAGACCAAGACAGTTGGTCAGATGTCTGACCAACACAAAAACTTTCTATAGAGCATCCATTAACTGAACCATTAGTGTGAACTGCTATAATTTCTTCAAATCATGTTCCCAAAACTAAAGCTTACCGGTAGTTTACAAAATTCATCTAAAATGTTACTTACTCACCTTTTTTCCTTTGCTATGGGAGGACAAACCCCAACATCTTGCACATAAGAAGTACAGTCCATGCAAACAAATTCATATCCATCCCCAAGCCATCAGACTACTGGACAGTCAATCAGTAGTTTGAGAGTTTATGTTGAGGAAAAATATGTGGATGATAAAAAAAAAACAAACACAAAAATGAAACAATAATTAGCACTGTTGCTTCTCCTTGGGCTTTTATGATGGCCTGAATTCAAAACCATGAACTTTACTCATGAAATATAATATTCTTTATCACACTGAATCCAAGATTCTCAAATCGCAATTGACAGATCAGTTTGCAGGATGGAGCCTTGTCATGGAGCAACTTTTCCAACATCAATTTTCAATTAGCCTGAATGTCAACTTGCTGGCAATGTCACTGAGCTGACAAGTCTTCTATGCAGAAAAGCTTTGCTTTATGACTGTTGAGGTAAGGACTACAATCTCATGTGGTCCTTTGTCTGACCTGAAACACCACATCATAAGTGAGTAGTGAATTATTTCAGCAGTCATCTTTAAAAAGGTTTCACTGGAACTGTACCAGATTACAAAAAAACATTTTTGGTTCAAGTATTAAAAAGTTAGCTATTTGAACCAATTTCTCTCAACTGCCCGAATTAGTACCCGCTCTTCTGTGATGTAAACGTTGACAGCATTAGTTATGCCTTGCCATCTGTTTTTATTCTTATTGTAAGGCATGTTTTGCTGAGTGTGTTTTTGTGCTGGTATGCTTGGATGATTTAAGCCCACAGTGGACAGTGGTATATAGGTTACGGTAGTTGGTTGCCTAGCTTTATTTAACAGCAACCAATTTCCCACATGACTTGTGAGTGCTGTCTTTTGAGCAACATCAGTATTTTTCAAACCAAACCACCTCCACCCATGTGAGGATTAAATCTTATGATGCACAGTAGTTTATCCTACCTTTAACATTACATATTGCACTACCCTAGTGTAACCTTGATTTCTTCTGCTTAATGTGAAGGTACTGGCTCATTTGGTCTTTCTACATGTAAACCCATTTATTTAGACTAATTTCTTAACTCTTTCACCAACACTGACACCTGTTTCCAGCCGTTTGTTCTTCCATTTGTTTTGCTGTGCATTTTCTATTTTCAAGGCAATTAAAATTGGCTTCAATTTATGTTTCCTCAACTCTGAGCAATCCCAAAGCTCTTTACTTGATCTGAAATAATACACATCCCATCAATTAAATAAAAACACAGACGTAAATGATGTGTATATAGATACAGAATTGTTTAAGGAACACAAGAAACAAAAGTGACCAAACGAGATGTAAAGTAAACATTGCCCAAACAAGCGCAGTAGGCCAACATTTCACACACATGACTTCAACACATTGCTTGAGGTGTGACAAATCAAGCTTTGCTACTTGACACGCCCTGACTTTTTAATATCTTAAGTTTTTTGTTGAATACCGCTGTGCACTTGCAGTAAACGGCATACGTTGTAAAATAATTCTTAGGTCATGACTTAAGAAGGATGGCCTTAGAATGCATAATCGCCAGTTCACAATTTAATGCCACTGCATCCAAACAACAGACAAACAAAATGCTGGTACAGACAGAGACTTTGGATTAAAATAACATGAGTGCAAACGCTGCATATGAAGCTTGTCTAAAAATCAACGATCGGAGGAGAGCAATTGATAAAACAAAACTTATTTTTGTTTTATCATTTATGTTTGTTTCTTTGGGTCTATTAAGCATCAGCATCAATACCTATTTAACAACTGACAAGGTTTTACACACAAACACACACACACACACACACACACACACACACACACAAACACACACACAAACACACACACAAACAGAAAAAAAACACCACTAGTTGTACACTCAAGATTAAAAAAAAAATAAATAAATAAAAAAAAGTGTAATAAATTAGCGTAATTAATTAACTAACTAACGTACACCGTCTTTAGAAAGCAAAGAAAATTGGTTTCCTTTCATTGGAACTGAAAGACAAATGTACCAGCTAAACATTATGCGTTGGATGTTTTGTGCCCAATTCTCTCAACTGCCTGAATTATTACCATGTCTTCTGTGACATAACTGGTGACAGGATTTGTTTGAATCATACATCCACAGATTTGTCCAAAACTGTAGTATATTCATTAAACCTAACAAGTCTTTGAAATGTGGGAGGAAACCAGAGTACCTGGAGTAAACCCAGACAGACATGGGGAAGAAATGCAAATGCACACAAGGACATATGGAGCAACTGCACTAACCGTATGCTCCACCGTGCCACCCATAAACATGGGGCATTATCCAGTTCATCACAGGAATCACAAAAGACTTTTGTTATCATTTAAAAGACTGCTAAAATTTCACAGAGTAAAACCGGAGTAGGTAAGTTTCTAGTCCAGGAGAAGCTAGAAAAAAAGAATCTCATAAGTGAGAGTCAGACAGAGGGAGTAAGAGCCTCTTGAAAAATAACGAAGACGTATTCAAATAAAAACAGTATGGGACAATCTGTAAAGGAACAGTCAGTGTAGAAATAAAACAGGAGCAGTAAAGGCTGCCTCAGCAAATTGGGGACCAATTCCATATTAATGCCTACTAAATGTTCCGTCAAGTGTACCGTCAGTCAGTCCTTTATACAGATAACCTACTGTACAAGATCTTTAATGAACTCGCATGAGGACGCTTATCTTCTCGGACTATGTAATTATGATTATGCAATTACGTCAACAGAGAGTTAGCGAGAGCGAGAGAGAGAGAGCGAGAGAGAGAGAGACAAAGTCTAACAAGTTTGCCATTGTAGTCAGCTGCAGAATTACTGGCACCCTTGGTAAAGGCAGATAAAGGTTATGAAAAGAAACATCTGTCAATTAACTTAATGACAAAATGAGAAACCTAACCTTTATTTAAAGCTGGTGTATGCCGATATTTTCAAAAAGCTTTTCTTTAAAAGCTAAAAAGTCTTACATGGAAAATCCATGTAAAAATACTGACATTTTAAATTAAAAAAAATATATAAATAAAAAACTAATGACACAGACTGATTTTCAAACATTGGGACACACCTACATCTAAACAATGGGATCTAAGAACTCACCATGTGCATGAGACTGAAGGAGTGAGCAGAGTTTGTATGTTCTCCCTCTGTCTGTATGCCCCCCTCCCCCCAGTACTCCAGTTTCCTCTCATATTACAAAGACACAAATTATTCCAAATGGACTGTGTGGCCGTGACCCCTATGAAGCGTTCACATGGACTGGCATGATGTCCAGGGGATGATCACACCTACACTCGGGGGCATATTAAAATCAACGCAAACCAGACCAGGAAACAAAAAGGTTAATGGAAAAATAACAAATAAATAGAATATAGATCGGACTGTCTGGTTTAAAAGGCTGGTTGGACCTTTTAACAGAACAACAACCTGCATCATACCTGTGGCCACTTTATAACACCTGTTAAACTAACCAGCCAATCACATGGCAGAAGCAACAGTGCATTTAGGTACACCAACATAAACGAGTCTGAAGCATCAGAATGGGAAGGGAAACTGATTTAAGGGACTTTGAATGCAAAATGGTTGTTGGTACTAGATTGGTGACTTTTATTGCCCTGGTTTTATCGGCTGGATCACCGAGTCTGATCTACTGGGATTCTCATAATCCATCCATACAGTTCATAGTGCAGAAAATATGGTTCAAACTCATAGAAAAGCAACAGTCACTCAAATACTCACTTGTTACACCTAAGGTATGCAGAAGACAATCTCTAAATGCACAGAACATCAAACCTTAAAGCAGATGGGCTACAGCAGCAGAAGCCCACACTGTCTGGCCTCTTACCAGGTAAGAACAGGTTACAATTCTAGATGTCTGTGAATTGTGATGGTAGGCTCAGAACTTGCACATATTGTGTTTTTGTTGAACATAAAATCATCATCCATCCAATCTTGTATCAACTGTTCACACTGGAGGTTTTGTAATGGTGTTTGGGATATTTGTGGCCCCCTTAATACCAACTGAGCATAAATGAAACCTCATAATCTACCTGAATATTAATGCTAAAAATGTCCATCCCCTTATGACCAGTGTACCACTTACTGCACCATGTCACAAAGCTCGAATCCCCTCAAACTGCGTTCTTAAACGCGACAATTAGTGCACTGCAATCAAACAGCCTCCGCACTGACTAGACTTTAAGCCAAGTACCTTTGAGATGTAGTGGAACAGGAGACAAATCTGCACAAACTGCACGATACAATTATGTCTACATTAACTAAAATCTCAGAGATTCTAGCACCTTGTTCAATCTATGTATTAGCTAATGAAGTGGCAAATGGCTTAACGACCAGGAAACTTCAGACATGACCAATAAAGTCCCTGATTCACTGCTTATTATAAACAGTGACCAGCATAGAAGACTGCAGGTGTGAGAATATTATTGGGGGACCTGCATTTAGAAGCTATGACAGTTTGAATTGTCAGGGCAAAATATTCTGCTCACGAACACTGAATGAAACAGCACAGACACACAGGACCGGGACAGGGACCCGCACAGGACCGGGACCGGGACCCGCACAGGACCGGGACAGGGACCAGCACAGGACCGGGACCGGGACCCGCACAGGACCGGGACCGGGACCCGCACAGGACCGGGA
>JAVSBV010075275.1:0-10137 GCA_033117975.1 Parotocinclus spilosoma | reverse complement strand
GAGTCCTCTTCTCAGAAGGCTTTTTACCAAGCGTGGGCCACTGATGTTGGACAAGATCACAAGTAAACCATTTTTAGGACAAAATTTGGCTATGTAGACTAAACCACCTCTAGATGTAAGTGTGTGTGTGTGTGTGTGTGTGTGTGTGTGATACTTTTTGACTCCCAATATTGGGTATATTCCTGCCATGATTTGTGTTTTCTAACTAGATGATCTTTAGCAGGTTTGATTGAGTAAAGTCTCTGGTTCTGAAAAGCTCTGGTGGCAAAGGCTAAAGTTACTGGACTATAGGTCTGTGGAGACGGAATGTATTTCACCCAGCCACCGCCAACCTAAAAAGGTTTGGAATGCTGGTGTTTACTGCATAACCACAATTTAATGTGAATGAATGACTGAGCCTGGCCTCACCCAGAAACTAAAGGGTATTGTTTGGGTCGATTCTTTTGCGAAGGCTGCTTACGGATCGCATTATGTTGGATTTTAAATGTTGGAAATTACGCCAAACATTTTGCAAAATATATTTTCTTCTATGTTAAGTGACTCATGGACTAATCCTGTGACTTTACTAATACGTCGACTGTCAAAAAGAGCTCGTTCCGCTAATCTGGTTTAATGAGCATAATGAAGGCAGTGAAACCAGAAATATGACTTCTGTTTTAAGATTTTGTTTTATTATTAGGCAGGATTATGAATCAGTTGCATAATCAATCTTTGTTTATTTATTCAAAGACTGTACCAAATGCAAACTTCTTAATTTATCGTTTAAGATTTATGTTGATATAGGGTAATCTTACTGTGATTCTCAGATTAGGAAAATCAAAGATTAAATTGCTGTAAAATTGATCAACGCAATTTTGAGCCATATGAACACTTTTAAACATTACCACAAATAAGTCAGTTGATCTTTTTATACTTGGAGTATCATTTGTTCAGTTTGCCTAAAAAGTTGCCTGTTTTAGCTAAACTCCTTTGCAACACTACAATGTCTCAAAATACTTTTGTATTTTAGATAAACTGCTCACAAAAATGGATAATAAAGAGAATCTCCTAAATACTGATGGATAATCTGATCCTGTTCATGCCCCATCACTGTCATTGACTGTTCAGTAGGGTGTATGGTCACCAACACACAAAGTGGGGGCACTCTGGTTCACCCCATAAATATATCAATTACTACTCAATCATCATAATTGATTTTCACATCTCATTTGCATAAACAAACAACTTCCTTTGACTTTTCATTTGCTTTCCTGACGATCTAGTTTAACGAAATAAAATTAAATGCTTGTTATGGCTTCATATTATTTTTGTAAGCAGTTTATTTAAGTAATTGTTAATTAACCAAGCATCTAAATCCTGGTTTTAAGATCTTATAGCCTATATTTTTTCATTTTAGCCCTCCTTATCCTCAGCCTATCAGCAGCCTGTCCTAGAACTCGAAGAGCGCTGACGTACCCAGGATGCCAGTCCACCATAGTACCAGCATGGGTTGCCATTTTAACACTGGGAGATCCTCCCCTCCCTCCATCACATGGAGTCTCACCATGGTGGCGTTTGAGCAGAGTGTAGTGGTACTACCAAGAGTCCAAACTTCTATAGAGGACTTAAAGGTACGTGTTACAGATATGAGTGCTTTCTCGTCCCCACACTCCCTAACTTGGGTGTAACAAGTAAGGGTTGGGTCAGACAAGTTTGTTCAAGTCTGAGTTCAAACGAAGCTGAATTAATGCTGATCCACAAATCACCAAATTGTGAGAATCACCGGCAGAGAGGTTTCCTGAATGAAGGCTACTCACATCTTGCATGACTTTGTTCCATGTGTTGGTTATCTGCCTTCCCTTGTCGCTGTCCTCAGCGTAGTATGTCAACATCTGTTTCTTCACCAGGTTACTGTTACCCACCAGCTAGCAGAAACAGAAAGAAGTGAACACAGTTTGGCTAAAACCCATTCAGCGTAATGCTTTTTTATATTTCTCCTTTCATCAGGCTAACCGTAGTAAGATAGCTACTATGTAAATAGTAACAGTGGTAAATACTGTGGCTAAATTAAAATCCTGTTGTCTACAAATTAATATATAATATAATAATTAATATATTTGATGCGTTGGTGACATTCCATACAAGTGTACAATGATAGGATTAATTTAATAGTTATATTAATAGAAGGAATTGTGAGATTTAATTGTCCCTATGGGTATGCTAATGACAAAAGATCATACTGTAAACCTTATAAATTAAGAAATTAGCTGTAACTCACTAACCCACCTTTTTTTTTTTTTCAATAAATCAAATATTTAAACTTTTGAGTAAAAGGATGTATAGTTTTATAGTTTTTCGGTATTAGTTTTATTTAGTTTTAAATGTATTTATTATCAAATGCATTTTTTATTATTAGTATCTGAATATAGTGTGTGTGTGTGTAAGTAAATAAATCATATATATATGTATATATATGTGTGTGTGTGTGTGTGTATATATATGATTTATCATAATTTTTTTTATATTAAGATGTTTTGAAGCCAATTTTAGGTGTTGGTTTTAATTTTCTGTAATGATTGCATTACTTAAACTTTCTGATTTTAATTATTTCTAGTTAATAACTTCTTAGCTGTGGTCACCATGTGCTTTAGATCTTGAGTTTCGTGAATTCATCTAACATTTTATTTGAGCTTATAAGCTATCATAAAGATCCTTACAACTTTTGTTTTTCATTTGCAGCTAATGGTTATCAAGCTATGGCCGAAGCCTCACGCTGAGGGTCTGTACTTACATAGTCTCGGTTGGTGACTGCAGTGATGCAGGACGCACACTCGAATATGAAGATGATGAACATCAGGATCAGGTACTGTTAAACAATGTGAGCAACAATCGAAAAATTAGATCGATATCATGTTATTAGTATTCTGCTACTTGTCGGAAAGATTATTTGAGTTGATTTCGAGAAACCCTAATTCCAACCTACCACCAGCATGAGAGATTTCTTCCTTTTCAGAGCAGCATAGATGCCAAATATGCAGGTGCAGAAGTAGGCAAAGCCAGTGAAGATTGCTATCCAGGCTGCAGCAAAGATGTCATCCTTGCCAGAAGTGCCAGATATCGGGTAGAGCTTATAGGGGTCGACGACCACCCAAATGGCAAGCGCCATTAAGGCCAGTCCTGCTGCCTATTAATACAATAACGTGTTTAAAATTAAGTCCTACACTAGAAATGAAGAACCTGACTATGCATGTATATTGAGGAATACATGTAGGAGCATAAAGTGTTGCTGTTTTATTTTATAAACAGCCATGTACAAAGTCTGAAATCAATCAGCCAAAGACCTGAGTTTAACACAATTCCCTAGGTCTTATACTGCATAGAAATGTATAAATAATACCAAGAAATAACACTTACAGCGGCAAACGCATTGCACAGGACCACTATAACCATCAGAGCAGTTACTCCTGCGTGCCCCATGGCTGCCGCTTGTCGATATGTCCTCTCGCGGTGACTCCGAACGGTGAATGATGATCTGGGCTGAACCTTACCATGACATAAAAACTGAGAGCTGGGATGGTGGGACAGGGAGAGGCTCATCTGTTTACGCCATCAGTTATTCACCGGGAACCAGGAGGAGAAAAAGTGGGCAAACCTGTTCTGCGTCTGTTCTGAAGGTAGAGGAGAAACACTAGATAAGGGCGTTTTCGGAATCGGGGTCGAGGTCAGGTCTGTCTGTTACGTCAAACTATTATTGAGATTTTTTTTTGGTGGAATTGACAGACTGGTGTTCTGAGGTGTCTGCTTAAAATTGAATATTTAGGGTAAAGAAAAGATCAAATAAAAGTATAATTTGTTGTACAAAAGGAACCTGTTAGTAAGACTGAACCTGCTTTGACTCCCGGACACTTGTTCTCATAATGGATTACATCATGGATCTGTATTTAAAGGCAATAAATTACAGCACGTCTGTTAAGGTTCATCCACATACATTGTAGAAATAAATCTTTGCTTTGATTTATTTGTTTTAAATGAGGTATTAGTTAAAGGTGCTTGTGAATCAGAGGCTGTACGCACTGGCCTACAGGGTGAGGCTGAAACATTTCTGAGTAGTGAGTGGTTTACTGAAATTACGTGAAGCCACTGTCGTTTAGTCACCTCCTGTTCATACATATAAGTTTTTTTTGTTTTTTTTTTAAACAACTTCTACCAGTTGCTGGCACCGACTGGAACTTTGGAGGCATTCCAAAATGAGAACCATAACGTTGCCCATATATAGAAAGCCAAAAGCCTTGGTCCTATATTGAAAGGTCTCCGTCCATTGGTGCGCCAATGCCATTAATTCCCTCTCCAGACTGCAACTCGAGCCTCAACTGGGAATCCTAGCAGAGCGGCTCAGTTGGTCGACCTCTGGTTTCGAATGCTGAGCCTCTCCGGTTTGTATCCTACCTCTGGTGAGGTCCTGCCTGTCGCTTACAGCGTCACATTTTGCTGCTGTTGCCGTTAAGCCCACATCTTTAAGATCTTTGCTAAATCTCAAGGGGAGACCATTTGATTATTTTTGACTCGGGGAGAAAAACGAGTCTCGTGTTTCTTTTCACTTGGTGTCACTCGCTTCTACCTGAAACTACATGGACATGTGGGAAGAGCCTTTGAGATCTTCTTTTCTCAGTTATCCACCTCAATTCTGACATCTGCTGGCTGTCGTTTTCTTTTTTTTCTGTCCCAGTGCATTTGTGTTTGTAGTAAATGATTCACTTTTCCTTTTCAGCAATGAGAAATAAGTTTGAGGCAGTGGTCCTGTAAATTGCACCACATGAGCATTAGTTAAATAAGCAGCTCCTCAGCCTAACACGTTATCTAACCATCGCATCTGCTATTCATGTAAACACCAACACAACCTTGTACCCTGGGTGACAAGCGTCAAGACTGGAACTGTGCCCAATGGTGAAATTTCCTCCCGGATCGTCCTATGAGGACTATGTCACTGAGGACTTCAGTATGTCCCATTCTACTGTCACTATTTGTTTTTGAGATATGGAAACATGGTTGTGGCTTCAGTACAGCAAACATTTAACCACCTCCCCTTAACATACAAATATTACAAACAAACAGAATGATATAAATGTATGTAATATAAGTGTAAGTGTTCTATACTGATTCTGTGTTCAAATGTTTTTCTGTCAGTTTACAGTATGGCTTTTTCTATTCCGTTTAGTTACCTGTGATTATAATTCTGCAATAGACCCATAAAATGGTCCAAACTCAACTTGGCTTCATAAAGTCTTGTAAGAAAAGCAAATACCAGAAAGTTGTATCATGCAGGGTTTATGTCTAGGAGCGAAGTCTCAGTATTCGACGTTTATTTCGTTATAATTCAGAGTTTGAGTCTGATAAGTCAATGCCAGTCTGCCGATGCATTTTAAACATGGAAGAAGATGTGGCATGTGGCAGATGTGGTCTCTGGTTTGACCAAAACTAGAAGCCGAAGAGGTTCAGTCAGTTAATGCCTTTTAAAAGTAAGGTAAAAGCTTCTTAAAGAGGCACATCCAGACGTTCCTTTTCAACTAGACAGTGGTTCAGCCACACTGCAAGGAAGTGTATCAGATTCCAGATTTAAACCCTTTAAAGAATTTGTACTAAGATTAGTCATGGAAATTTACAAATACTCATCATCTGTTTGAAGCCTTTGCCGCTGAATGGAACCAAATTGACTCTCTTTATGAAGTCAAAAAGGAATAATGATAAGCTATTTTTGCCTGGGAGCAGTCAATCAATCGAGCAATTGATTAGACTTTTTTTTATATTTGAATATGTGCTAAAATCTCTAAGCTCTAAAGGTAAATTGAACAGTCTTAGCTTTGTTGTTATTCTACACAGAACAATGGCTGTGTGCTTAGATGGGACTGTTTGGGAATCCTATCCAAACTTTCCGTGTCTCAAGTCATGTTTGCAGATTCTAATTATCCAAACCATGTAAACACATACACCCTGAGCAAACATTTGATTTCTCACACCGAGCCATAAAGAATTGAAACAACAGACAGTATCTGCGTTCTTCCACTTTGAGCAAGCCTGTCGCAGATTGAGACCACTTCATATATTCCTGCCCCCTCTTTTCAAAGGTGAGGTGATCCGTTCAATTTTAACGTTCCACCTGGCTGGGTCCAGCTGCATCTTCTTAAAATGTTTATTTTTTCCCAGATCATGGAAGAAAAACTTTCTGAAGATCAGATCAAATTTGTGGTGGCACCATGGAGGTTTTCTCTGCTGGCCAGTGGATTTGAGCAGAGGCTCGTGACTGCGCTGGGACTTTACGAACGCTTCCTATTAGACATCGCTGTCACTGGAGGAACCGAAGCTGCCAATTTAAAGCTGGCATCTGCTGTGTGTGGAATGAAAGATGAACGTATGGAAGAAAACGACGAGCAAGAAGAGGATTCTGATGATGACGGGAGTGAAGAAGAGGAGGATGAAGATGAGGACGATGACGATTCGGCTAGTGTCCTTGGTGAAAGGAAACCTCGCTTTCGAATGGTAGGATTCTCCGATATAGACACTGACATAATGGATCCAGACTCTTCCCCCATGCTCTGCCATCCTCAGATTCCCCAAGTCCGCATATGGAGAATCCAGGGACCTTCTGCTCCTCCTGAGCACACCTACGATGTATTGGTGGTCCTCACGTCAGAGCTGCACCGAGAGGACCATATGAAAATTGTCATGGAGCAAAGTGAGAGGAACAAACCTGTGTATCTGGTTAAAACTGAGAAAGAATTGGATCTTGTCCGTGAAAATCTGGCAGGACCCTGTAAAACCTGCGCGTGGGAGAGAATGCAAGCCCGCACTCTCGAGTTTCAGAAAAAACAGAAGGCGACACTTCAATCGGCGGCAAACGCCGACGCCCACGACGATTCCTCACAGCCTGGTCTTGTCTCCCAAGGTGTTAAGCTCTGGGAGGCCGAAGAGATTGCAGGAGTGGTGGATAAAGCCATACCTGAACTGCGTAAAAAGGCTTTCAGCCATTTTTTGGTAAACCTCACAAACGAGCTTGCAGGACCAAAAGAACAGCGTTACGGCAAGGGGTAAGTCGCTCAGTCTGTGACTAATATACCTTTTAGAGAATCCATTTTTTACTGCATTCCTTGAAAATCTCTTAAATAAAAATATGCATTGTCAATACCGTTACCCTCACAGGCCCTTGATAAGCACCGCGTTAAAACTGGGCAAAATAAGCCAGGAAGATCTAGACCAAATCTGCAAGACCTTTCAGAGCCGAGATCTGGTTGACCAACCAACCAAGCTCATGTCCATCATCACTGCCCTGGAATACTTCCGCCTGGATGTCGGTCTGCTTGGCGAGTCAGGCTGCGGCAGCTCCAGCCTCTTCAATTCCCTCCTAGGCTTCAAGACCGGGGACAAAGAAGCCGCCCCCACCGGGGTCACCGAAACGACCAAAGAACCTTTATCTCACCCTTACCCAGAGCACCACAACGTCTTTCTGTGGGACCTCCCAGGCTTGGGAAGAGTTGGAGACGTGAAAAAGCATCCGTCTGACTCCTCTTTGCTCCAGGTTCCTCCGTCGACCTCTAGGCTCCCTACGTGCGACGTTTACATATTGGCATCGCCCATGAGGCTCCGTCTAGGTTGCATCCAGCTCCTGCAGCACCTTTCGTCCCAGGGTAAGGCCTGCTATGTTGTTCTGTCCAAGGCTGATCTGATTGAAAAGACATCCACTGAAGAGGTACGAAAATGGAGCGAGGAGGCGTTGGCGAAGTTGGGACTCGAAGAGAATGTCTTTCTGGTGTCTGCGAACCATCCAGAGACCATGGATTTGCCCAGGCTGAGAGAAACCATGAACAGTGAACTACAAAGCCATAAGAGATTGGCCTTCTCCAAATATTTGGCAAAATTAGTGGAGGACAATACATTCTGGAAGAAGCCAGAGCCTTGCCGTTTAATGTGACCTCACACGTGTCATTATGAGATTTGCCACGTGAAGCTCGACGTTGCAGATCATCTGCTTTTCTTAACAGTAAGGATTAGAATCTTTTGCCCTGATCTGTGCCCACACTTCATTTTAAGCAGGTGGTTCTCAAACCTTTTCTGCATTCCTTCGTTTATCTTATTAAACCAAATAAATTAGTAATTCACCTTTACAGTTCATTGTTTTCATGTCTCCTGTGTTCCTTGTTCTAAAGTTACTAAGGCCAGACTTTTTAATTGTTTGTTCCTCGGATGTCCCTACTTAAGAATCTACTGGGGAGGGAGGGAAAAAAATATAAATAAATCTTTATATTTTAGCACTTTTTAATTTCTCGAGGACTATGCGGAATTAATACAAGGAAGGAGGAAGAAATAAAAATATTTAAAAACAAAAATTCAAATTAAATATTATATAAATTTTAACATTATATAAAATTTAATACAATGAAATTAAATATTTCACTATAATAGTGAATCTGGGAAAACAAATTAAATAAACAGAAGAAAACCGTTGGCTCGTCACCGGAGGGCGGAAAAAGCTAAAAATAAATAAATAAATAAATTTATTTATATATAAAATTTATTAAAATTTAAAATATATATATAAATATATATATATATATTTACTTTTTATATATATATATATATATATATATATATAAAAAGATATAGATATAGATAGATAGATATAGATACAAATAAATATATATATATATATTTTTTTTTTTGTTTGTTTGTATTTTTCAAATATGATCGTCGGCGGATCCGCGAAACAAACAATAAAAAAAGTCTGGCCAAAGCAACACCATTCATTTGCCTTGCTGCGCTGTCTCCACACCACCCCTAGAGGGCGCCACCGCTTTGAAAAACCTCGGTTTTAAAACAGGAATCGACTCTAATCATAACGATCAAGATTCTATAAAAATATAAAATCTTTATTGTTAAAAAAAAAAACCGTGAAAATCACTTGTTCTTTGAGGTAAAAATGTTAAAATCCGAGCCTCTACATATTATATTCATGTGCTATCTGTTCTTAAACCACCAAAGTTTTTTGTCGTTTCTTTCTTCAGCAGGTTTGTACCGACTTTATTCCACCACCTCTCATCAAAGTCTTTAAGGGTAAGGCCTGATAAGCCCTCCCCATCCTGGTTCTCTTCTCTCATCTTCTCCGGGTTCAGGTCTTCAGCCATCACCTGTGAACACAGGTGTTACACCCACTGACCACTTTGTAATGAGTCTATTTATAGAGCTGAGGCTTTCCGACCTGTACCCCTCATCTCACCTCCGAAACGATTTGGAGCGTTTGCTCTGGTAGCTGCAGACTTTTCAGAGCCTCCTCGATGACCTCGAGGGCTTTCTTGCTTTTCTCCAAGACAAACGAGAACTGCTGGATCTTCAGAATCTCTGTCAGGAGCCTAAAAAAAACCCAGCCGATTAGTGGACGATCGGACGGCAGGTCACACCAAGCCCGGAGAAACCTGTACCTCGTTCTGATAAAACACATGCAGGCTTTGAGTCGGGTCGAGTGCTCTGAAGGCTCCTCTGGGAGGAGCTGGTAGCTGGTGGCCAGTTTGAGCCAGTGCCAGGGGTTGAAGGGATGAATGGAGCAGAGCTGCTGGAGGACGGCGATGCAGCGCGGACGATCCTCGCCGTCTTCGTGGATGCTCAGCTCCAGCTGAAGCACGCAGGTCAGGTGGCAGGTGTTGGTGGCTTCTTTCCTCTGAGAAGCGGATCAGAACGGCCAATCAGATCGCTGTTGCTAGGCAGATTTATTGGCTGGTACTGAACCCTGCAGGTTTGCTCTAATGTATGTTTTAATCCATTAGCAGGCAGGTAACGGGTTTGTTTTCGCTTACCAGTTTCTCACACGCCTCCAGAGCTTGGACCTTGTCTCCGAGACGGCTGCAGGTTCGAGCTATACCCTCCAACACGTCCCTCTTCAGAGACAGGTTATTATTCGGGACCAATAAAAGACAGGCTTTGTAATCCTCTAGAGCAGCCTAAACATTTCAGTCAGCAACAATACACAGTCTGAAACAAACTCACATCATTTAAAACGCACACAGACAGGCTTTTGATCAGGGACTCACGTGATATTGTTTCTTTCTGTATTTTAGATCTGCTTGGAACTTCATGGTTTTCTGTTCATCCAGAGCGTTTTCGAATTTCTCACGG
>JAVSBV010075264.1:0-10137 GCA_033117975.1 Parotocinclus spilosoma | reverse complement strand
TCCAGTGCAGTGCAGTGCAGTTGTCCAGCCACATTTTAAAAAAAGCACACCTTTAGTATTATGTTTCCCTCCCCATGCTTCTGGATAGTGTTCTTGGGGTTGTCTTCATCCTTTTTCTTCTTCCAAACACGGTGAGTGGA
This sequence comes from Parotocinclus spilosoma, assembly GCA_033117975.1. Taxonomy (NCBI): domain Eukaryota; kingdom Metazoa; phylum Chordata; class Actinopteri; order Siluriformes; family Loricariidae; genus Parotocinclus; species Parotocinclus spilosoma. The sequence continues at coordinate 9,997 of JAVSBV010075264.1, read as the reverse complement.
GTTTATACCAAAAAGCTCTATTTTTTTCTCATCTGACCACATAACCTTCTCCCATCATCCAGAGGGTCATTGGAAACTCCAAACAAGCCTGGACATATGCTGGGGTGAGCAGTGGGACCTTTCATGCTCTGCAGGATTTTAACCAATGACGGCGTAGTGTGTTACTAACTGTCATCTTTGAGATTGTGATCCCAGCTTTCTTCAGATCATTGACCAGGTCCTCCCATGTAGTTCTGGGCTGATTTCTGACCTTTTTCAGAATAATCCTTATCCCATGAGGTGAGATCTTGCATGGAGCCCCAGACCGTGGAAGAATGACTGTCATCTTGTGTTTCTTTCATTTTCTAATAATCAAGCCAACAGGTCTTTCCTTCTCACCAAGCTACTTGCCTTTTGTCCTGTAGCCCTTGTGCAGGTCTACAATTTTGTCTCTGGTGTCCCTAGTCCCTAATTTGGCATTTATGAATGTTACTCTGTATTGCAGTGACTGATAAAAGTGTGCCAAAGTAATCCTTTGCTATTGCGGTTATATCAGCTATTGTTGACTGGCGGTTCTTGATGCAGTGCTGCCTGAGGGTTTGAAGACCATATTTTTCACCATGGTTTAACTGATTCTTGGTTGTCTGTATTTTGACCTCTCAACACCCATTTGTTGCATCTATAGAGTAATTATATGGCACAATAGTCATTCAACACCATTTAAAGTTTAATAAGCCTACTTACTGTGCTTTATACCATCCAACTGCTGTGTCATTAGTTGAGCAGAGTAACAGAAAAGATCTGTTCTAACATGCTTTCGCAGTTTCAGCAGATGTGCTGTGTGACATTTAGTATTTGACCTTGGTAAAAAAAACCATTCTCAAACAGTAAAAATACTATTAAGACTGAAGAGCTAACCAAATGTCAAGATGATTATAGATAGTTCCATTTGCATCTGTGAGGGTTTAAGAAGTATGAATGTAAGACAGACTATTGTCAGGCTGAAATATCAGAATTAAAAATAAAGTTTATTTTTTGAAAAAATAAAAATATGCTGATGAGCTTACCAGTAGCAAACAACTTATGAGACCACAGGTTACAACTGTATTTGTAAAACAATTTGACATTTGATACTTTACATTATCTAAAAATATATTTCAAAACATTAAAAGTTAAAAAGTATTCGTATTGATTTAAACCATACATTTACAACATTTAGCAACCCTTTTCCCCAACAACCTGGTTTTACAAGGTACAATGAAAGTAAATCAGAGATAAGGACTTTTAGTCCTTTAATAATTATTATACTGTGCCATTATGTTAATTTTCATTGTAAAGAGTCACAACAGCGGCTCGGTGGTTAGCATCGCTGCCTCACAGCAAGAAGGTCCTTGGTTCAATCCCAGGGTGGAGTGACCTGGAACCTTTCTGTGTGGAGTCTGCATGACCCTCCTGTGTCTGCATGGGTTTACTCTGGGTACTTCCATGCTTCACAGTAGGTATGGTGTTCTTGGGATGCAACATTTTTTTCCCTCCAAACACGATGAGTTGAATTTTTACCAAGAAGTTGTACTTTGGTTTAATCTGACCATATAATATTTTCCCAATCCTCTTCTGGATCATCCATATGCTCTGGCAAACTTCAGACATGCCTGGACATGTACTGGCTTTAGCAGGGGGACACGCCAGGCACTGCAGGATTTAAGTTCCTCTCGGCGTAGTGCGTTACTGATGGTAACCTTGGTTACTTTGGTCCCAGTTCTCTGCAGGTCATTCAACAGGTCCCTCCTTGTAGTTTTGGGATTTTTTGCTCACTGTTCTCATGATCATTTTGACACCATGGGTTGAGATCAAAGGAGATTATCAGTGGTCTTGTATATCTTCCATTTTCTTACAATTGCTCCCACAGTTGATTTATTCCCACCAACCTGCTTTTCTATTGTAGAATCACATTCCCAGCCTGTTGCAGGTCTACAATTTTCTTCCTGGTGTCCAGCTCTTTGGTCTTAATCATGGTTGAGTTTGAAGTCGGATGAGACTGTGGACAGGTGTCTTTTATACAGATAACAAGGTCAAACAGGTGCAATCAATACAGGTAATGAGTGGAGGACAGAAGAGCTTCTTAAAGAAAATGTTATAGGTCTGTGAGAGACAGAAATCTTGCTTGTTTGTGGGTGGCTTCTGTAGTTTTTGCTCTTGGTTCTAGGAAATCGAAAACTGAAAAATGTGTGTTGTATGTGTGTGTAATTTTTTAAAATCATTCTGACATTCTATTCCAGATAAATGGTTTTTCATTGATCTGTGTGAATGTACAATTAAATAAAGCAGCTAGCTATCTTTAAACAAACACTGTTTTAAATGAATATGCCCATACATAAACTTTATTTTTATATCATATATAATTTATTTTTATTACCTTTTAGGCCTAACTCTGTTTTCTATTTTCTTTTAAAATAGCTGAAACACTTATGTTCATTAAATATGTTCATTTGTACAAGCATTCATTTCTATTAATTATTAAATCTTTCTTCTGTGTGTGCAGACACAACTGAATGTGGGACTATACCCTGATTATGAGTTCTGTGCTTTTCAGGGTATCACACACTCACTCATTCAGTCAAGCCCATTCAGACCAAGAAAGACATTAGAGCAGTGAATAATTTGACCAGCATTTTTTGGAAGGCAATATACAATGGCCTGCTAGTACAAGCAGTCATCACTTTTCATACTCTCTTAGTACAATTCTGATTCATGATTGGTTGAGGCAGATCCAGCATCACAGGGTGCAAGAACACATGTGCACACACTCGCTCATACTTGGACACAGTGATGCCACTTGAGCTGAAGCATGTCTTTGGGATGTGGAAGGAAACCGGAGTAACTGGAGATCATCCACACAGATATAGGGAAAACATGCAAACTCCACACAGGCAGAAGCCAGACCAGGAATCAAACCTTGGTCTCAGGAGCTGTGATTTGACAGTGCTAGTCACTGTGTAACTGTGTCCACTTAATTAAATAATAATGAATAAATAAATAAATAAAACAGATTATTTTAAAACATACAGTATCATATATGGTTATTTTCTATTTATAAGTGAGCAAAAAGTGATTTCAAAAAGTGCCTCAGATCAATTAAAAATATGCTTATTCTACTATACTGATTGACATTTATAGTATTTATCAAGTGACCTTTGTATTTAGCTAGACATATAAGGTTAAAAATAACACAAATGGTTATCACTGTCAGCTCACAGTTCCAGAGATGTTCATGCCTCACTTCCAAAGACAGATTGTGAAGACCAGACCTGATAGATCTTTCTTCTTCGAATAAAAAAACAGGGCCCCACCTACATCTGATTGTAATTCCATTGACTGAAACCCCTGACACTAATTTCACTTTAAAGTAAATTCACTGTTAATATTGCAATTTGTAAATTTGCAATTAAATGCAGTAATATTGCATCAATTTTTAAAAATAAAAAGCCCACATGGAGCATAACAGTATTTACGATATGGTAAGAGCATGAGGAAAAAGACCTGCAGGTCTTGAGACACAACTGCAAATATGCAATGGTTAGTGTTTTACCATTTCAACTTTTTTGGAATGTGTTGCAGACCTGAAATACAGGATTGCATATGTACAATGTATATTAAGAAATTTAATTAAGATGGCCAGACAAAACATTACACATCTTGGGTTTACACTTTTTGCACTAAAATAAAAGTAAAAGAAAATGTAAGTCACATAATTTTTTATTTATTATTTTATTTATTTATTTTTAATGTTTTAAACATTGGTGAGATTGATTGAAGGGGTTTGGCTCATGCTTAGCTTGATAGGCTTGAGAACATTTATTTATGGAGTAGCTTTGTATGTTGAGCCTATAACTTTCTGCTTTCTTGGAACTGTGGGGCCAATCCTTAACAATGAAAAAATGCATGCTTTAGCTTTTAACGTTTCAGGCCATGTCACCTAAATTAAAAATATGTTATGTAAAAGTTTTGTATATAGATAAAAAAGCCTTTAAATTTGTACAAGAGACATTGATCTAAATATCAGAACTTGCAGAAGATTAATAAGAATTATCATATTATAATGTAATAATTTAAGTGTGCTGCTTATTTGGACCACCTAATAGCATAAAACATCCCAAAATTCTGACGCTTTAAAGTGTTTTAAATACTGCTGTTTTTGGACCCTTGTAAACATGTACTTGTGTATTTGTGTTTGTGAGATTGATTGATGAGTATCCAGTCTTCTGCACATGCTCCCCTGTAAGGACAATCTCACAGCTCTCTGTCTTGAGCCTGCAGGGGTGCTGTGGAATCTGCTTAGCCCCTTCCACTTCCATTATAAACTTCTCTTTTCTTCCCAGAAAAGACAGAATAACAGAGCATGACAGAAACATAGGAAAAGAGAAGTTGGAGGGGGTGGGTAGGACAGAGAATGAAACTTTTAGGAGGCTTTCAGTATGGAACAGCTCTAAAAGTGGGGTCCATGAATGAGAGACAGCACGGCTCGAGCAGGCCTGCCACATGGGCAGTTCTCACTCAGGATAATAGGACTCTTTCTTGCAGCACTTAACCCCCCAAACTGCACACTGGGATCCCACAGCTATTCGAGATGGCCCACACAACAGCCACGTTCAGACACGCTCGTCCACTGCTTAATCAAATTTTACACCCAACACACCAAATCCCCTTAACCCCCCACCCTCTGCACGTGGCCCTGACAGTCCCTCTCCCAGGATCACACTAACTCAAGTGGCAAAAGGAAGCATATAACAATAAAGACATAATAAAGGTTCAAAATCTTTTACCTTTTTAGTAATGTAAATGTGTAAAATTAATGGTCAAAGGCATTTACCAAGAGTTTAAAAGTTATTCGTATTAGGTTTAGCTTTTTCCATCACATTCAATAAATTCCATGACATCTAAATAAATAAACATTGTAGAATGAAACATGTCTTGCCTTGCACATGGAACTGACTAGTTTAAGGCTTACTGGGTTTAGTCAATTATCTTACAAATTTAAAAGTAGCATCATTTGGCTTTCTGTCATGCCTCAGTTGTTCGCTGCATATTCAGTCATAATTCTGTTATAGTATTATTTGAAATCCTATTATTAGGGTATGTCCTATTTCAACCTCCTAAACCAAAATTTAAAGCAATAGCCTGCTGTATCTAACGGCATTCTGGGAAATAACAGAAGTAGATGGTGTTCTTTGGTGGATAGTTTCTTACCTCTGGTTACAGACTACTATAATTACTTCAGTGCTTAATTAAGAGGTAATGATAATGTATTTTATCTTGTATTTACTATTTACTATCTATTTTAGCATTAAATAAAACAAAAATGCAAGACATTAGAGAACATGCTTATTTTCTCAAATGTTAATATAAATGCTGATTGAAGCCCTGCTGTTACACAGACAAAGCTTCACTCTATCTGCAGGTCACAGACAGGCAGAAGGAACAATCAGAAATTCCCCTGTAACATATTATGCTGGTATCACTGGAAGAATGTGGGGTTTTAAATATAAAGTGACCAGGAATGGATGGTCCCATAACTAATAACAGAAATACAGTATCTCACAAAAGTGAGTAGACCACTTGCATTTTTGTAACTATTGTATTATATATTGTATTTTTTCATGAGACAACACTAAAGATGTGACATACATTTTAATGCCTAAACCACTTGCAACAAAAGTGAGTACACCACAAAGTAAAAAGAAATTTTATTAACCATTTCCCTTCTCTGTATTACAAGGTTTCAGGTGTGAATAAGGAGCGGGTGTGCTAAATTTGGTGTTCTCTAACATCGCTCTCACACTCTGTCATACTGGTCACTGGAACACTGCCAACACCCTGAAAGTGAGCTGCAGCATGGTGGCCAAGACCATATAATGGTTTAACAGGACAGGTTTCACTTAGAACAGGTCTTACCATAGTCAACCAAAAAGGTTGACAGCACGTGCACAGCATCATATCCTGAGGTTGGCTTTTGAAAATAGATGTAGGAGTGCTACCAGCATTGTTGCAGAGGTTAAAGGGGTGGGAAGTGTCAGCCTGTGAGTGCTTGACACTTTTTATATTGGCACAATTTGGTTTTTTAATTTTCATTTAGGGGTGTACTCACTTTTTTGTCAGTGGTTTAGACATTAATGGCTGTTTTTTTAGTTATTTTGAGGGCACAGCAAATTTACGGTTATATAAGCTGTAGACTGAACACTGATTGCAGTGTATCAAAGTGTCATATCTTTAGGGTTTTCCCATGGAAATATATAATAAAATATTTATTAAAATGTGAGGGGGGTACTCACTTTTGTGATGTACTGTATAATTCTTCTTGTATACAAATATTTTTTACCCCAAACATTTTTCAGGAATGAATATATGCACGTTTGCTTTGCAGCCTTCCAATTCACCCAAAGAAAATGAGGCATGTGCAAGATGCAGCACTTTACTGCAATTTAGGAACACAAGAGGGCATTGGGCACCTGCATAAAACAGTCTCAACTTGTAGCTTCTCAAGTCACCAGGTAATAATTAGGGATCATGAATTTTAAAGCATTTCAAAGGTTCAGGCAAATTGTACTGTATATGTAGAGAGACCATCATGCTATGAACTTGTCTTTAATTAAATTTAAAGAAAGAAGTAAATGAACAAGTGAGACTAAAATCACATTAAAAAGGTCAAATAAAAGGAAAATAAATATAACTAAATTGGTAAATAATTATGCAACATCAAGTTAAGAAATTAAATTAAATATTGAAGTAGTGAATTGAGGTCATGAACTATAGGATAGTTAAAAGATATTTCATAATATTAAGAAACCATATCATGATGGCTGAGGAGGTGTGGTATGAACCCCCGCATCCTCAGAATGTTGTACACAGGAACCGTGGAGAACATCCTAACAGGTTCCATCACCACCTGGTACGGGAACTGCACTGCCGCCGAGTGGAAAGCCCTGCAGAGGGTGGTGCGGTTAGCCCAGTACATCACCGGGGTCCAGCTCCCAAACCTCCAGGATTTGTACACCAGCCGCTGTCTGAGGAAGACCAGAAGGATCCTCAAAGACTCTACCTACCCAAGCCACTGTCTTTTCACACCAACAGCTTCTATTTAATAACTTTTATCATAAAACTGTTAATACTGTGCAATACCGTGTAACATCAACATCAAGTGGCTACCACAACTTCTATTTAATAACTTGTATAACTTTATAACCGTGTGCAATACTGGTGTATATTATGTGTACATATTAGACTAACGTGCATATAGATATATTTTACTGTTTTTAAGTACTGTAAGGGACTGTGCAACCTAAGTTTTTCACTCACCTTCACACCTGTGTAAATGTGACGTGACAATAAACATGATTTGATTTGATTTATTTCAGTTTGAGGGATTAACAATCCCAGATTGCATCCATAAGTGATATGGCATTTTGCATCATCCTTTGTTAATTGTCAGCATTTTGGAACCTAATTTCAATTTCTACCATCTCCTAGGGTCCTAACCATATGCATATTATTATAAACGTATTCTACAGTCATATATAGCACACTCTGCCATGTTTGTATTCTGTGCCTTGTGTATTTTTATGTCCTTTAAAACATGACACAGAAAGTTTGTTATTTGAAGTCGGATTCCCTCCTTAGAATATAGAGTGGCTGTTGTTTGTGCTGCAGGAGCTAGGTTGCTACATGCTTTGGGCTGTGCATGGTCCAGACACTTAAAACACCCAAAAACACTCCACTGTCTTTGTCAGCAGTTTTACTAGACTGGCTGCAAAAATGATGTGGAGTGAATGGAGACTCAGACTATGCTGCTTCATCCACTACGCAATGGATTAGTTCGAATGGCCATCACCTGAGGAAATACAGGAACAGACCAGCACCAGTGTGACTGGGACTGAACCCTGTCACTGGTGTTGCTGGTTTGTCAGATGACTGTGTATGAATCCATGGGATTCCCATGGTGGTGGCTTTGGGAGTGTTGCCAGGAGAGAAAGTGAGCATGAGCTCTGTAACAGAGCACATGCAGGACCTTGGATCCCGAATGGTGGCTGTGCTCAGGCTGGATAGGGAGTGACAGCGGGAAACCAGTGCCGGAACCACCTATGATGTGTGCACTAGAGGTTGGTCTGCAAAATTTTTGGGCAAGGGCATTTTTCTATAGCTACACTTAATGACCTGACAATAAGAATATTTTTAAATAAGATTTTTTTTCTATAAAGGACTAACATACGTTCTATTCAGGGCCATGTTTTCTGAAACATAAATAAAAACAAAACATGATGATTTGCAAATCCTTTTCAACCCATATTCAATAGAGTACACAAAGACAAGATAACAGTCCGGGGTCTCTGTTGTTGTATTTTGCGGTTCATAATGTACCACACATTTGGAATGGGAGAGAGGTCTGACTGTTGGCAGGCCAATCTAGTACCCACAATCTTTTACAACAAAGACATGCTGTTGTAACAAATGCAGAATGTGGCTTGGCATTGTCTTGTTGAAATAAACAGGGACATTCCTATAAAAGACGTTGCTTGGATGTCAGCATATGTTGTTTGAAAACCTGTATGTACTTTTTAGTCCATATCATCCCATCTCAGATGAGCTTGGGCACAGAGAAGCTGGATGCGTTTTTAGGTGTTGTTGATATATGGCTTTTGCTTTGCATGATAGAGTTTTAACTTTCACTTTTAGATGGAGTGACAAACTGTGTTTACTGATCATGGTTTTCTGAAGTGTTCCTGAGCCCATGTGGTAATATCCATTACAGAATAAAGTCGGTTTTTAATGCAGTGCTGCCTGAGTGATCGAAGGTCACAGGCATTCAATGTTGTGTTTCGGCCTTGCTGCTTACTGGAGATGCCGGTGAGCCTCACCCCATCTTTTCCTGTGAACTGAGTCTTCAGGGATGCTCCAATTAACCTGTTTCCAATTAACCTGTTTACCTGTGGAATGTTCCAAACAGGTATTTTTTTAAGCATTCCTTAAATTTCCCAGTGTTTTGTTGCCCCCGTGGAAAGTTTTGGAGGCATAAAATTAAAAGTGATTGAATAATTGCAAAAAAACAATAAAGTTTATCTGTTTAAATATTACATATCTTGTCTTATATTCTATCTAGTGTATATTCAGTTAAATATAGGTTGAAATGGATTTGCAAATCCTAGTATTACATTTTTATTTATGTTTTACTCAAAATCTCAACTTCATTGGAAGTGGAATTGCATGTATGTAGGTGTGTGTGTGTGTGTGTGTGTGTGTGTGTGTGTGTGTGTGTGTGTGTGTGTGTGAGAATGTTTAGTTATATGTACTGTACAGCTTAAAGTGAACACAATTTCTTTTTTGGTATAAACATTTAAAATTGTACTGTAGGTTGTTTGTTTTGTCCTTTATTATATTATCTACTGATCTCTCAGCCAATGATCATAAAAAGTTAAATAGTATATAAAAAGGGACAGTATGAAAAATGCATATACAAAAACATTATTTTTTCTGATATTTATTTTGATTTTTATTTCAATGCATGCAGTATGAACCTGAGATATTTCATGTTTTGTCTGGTCACAATCATTTTATTTGTTACACATCTATTTCATAAACATACATCCCTTCATTTCGCGACTGCAACACATTTTCAAAAAAGATGGGACCAGGGCAATTAAGAGGTAGTAGTGAATAACAAAAATTAAATTTAGATATGATTTCAAACAGATGATGTCAACAGGTGATTGTAATCATAATTTGCTACAAAAGCAACAACCAGCAAAGGCTGAGTATTTAATAAAAAAAAGTTATAAAAACATTAAGCTATTTAATAATTTCATTATATATGTTAAGGAATCTGGAGGAATTTGAGTGTGTAAAGGCCAAGGGTGTGAGCTTAAGCCAAACGCCTGTGATCTTTGATCCCATCCGGGGTCAGTCTTTACTGGCTGCGATTCCCAGGCACTATCAGCTGCCAGGGAATCTACGTGGTGGAGTCTGATAA
>JAVSBV010075244.1:0-10137 GCA_033117975.1 Parotocinclus spilosoma | reverse complement strand
TGTATTTTTTTTCCTCCCTCCTCAGTAGATTCTTAAGTAGAAACATCCGAGGAACAAGAAATTTAAAAAGTCTGGCCGAAAATAGAATAAGATCTCTAATCTAATCTAATCTAATCTAATCTAATCTAATCTAATCTAATCTAATCTAATCTAATTTAATCTAATCTAATCTAATCTAATCTAATTTAATCTAATCTAATCTAATCTAATCTAATCTAATCTAATTTAATAGATAATGATCTCTAATCTTCTCACGATTCCATGATGCGATTCGTTTGGAAAGAATTTGGGTGGAGCAGCTCGTTAGTGCGTCAGGTCTCGTGCTTGGGCAGTAACAGAAACACACCCAGACAAAAACGTGAGGTTTAAATGTAAGATCAGCAGCATTTTAAAGCAAACTTCCTTATCTTTCCTGATGCAATACTAAACAAGAAACTCGATTCTGATTGGTGCTGAGGGAGGGGAAGGAAACCAGACTGATGCGACGCTTTTGAAACCCAGGTATCGTTTCATGGTTTACCGAGAACAGAAAGTAAAAGTAAAAGGATTGTTGTACCTTCTTTGTTTGGGTTTCACACACCTGTATGCGATGGAGAATAAGAGACTTCGTGTTGGTGAGTTTATTTTTTTATTATTTTATTCTTATTATATGAGTTATTCGTTTCTAGGAGGGTTCTCCTAAATCTCAGCCCAAGACTCTTAAGATGTTTTTTTGGGATGTTTTGTAAATCCACTGTTCTCCTCGGTGCCACCCTGCTGATTATTGATCATTTAAAAACCTAGAAACTCCCAAACAACAGGCTATTTGTTTAAAATCACACGTTCATCGTGAGTTTTATCAGCGTTCGCGAGATGATTTGTGCATCGTCGTAACTGCCAGGTTTTTTTTTTCCTCTTTTTTTTTTATCGACTTTAGGAATCGTGTTGAGGTTATTCAGATCATATAAAGATAGAAAGCGTTTATTTGAATAATTCTGCTCTAGTTTTGCTATAATTGTCACATTGTCCTTCCTGTGTCGGATTTCTTTACTGTTTTGTGTTTCCTGGTTTCATATCTTTATAATTTTATAACTATTAGGGGTGGATTTATATGGAAAAATTATATTTGTCATATTTATTTCTGGGATTCTGTTACGAGATGTGGTTGTTTTTATGTCGGACCCAGGTATGAGGGATAAGCGTATCCCACGTCGTATAATAATAATGGGGAAATAATATAGAACAACTAAATAAAGAAAAGGGATGAAGAGCGGAGCGTAAGGCTCCTAACACAATAAAACCGAAAGGATAAAGGGGCGCGCCGAGGTTGTTTCCCGAATGGGAGCAACGCGTGAACCGGTGAACAGCGCTAAAACCACGCCTTTATAGGACAGACTGGGTCAATAACGATGATTAGATGATACGTTGGGAGTGTATATCTTGATTATAAAGTATTAACAGTTGTTGTTTATGATGTGACAGCATCTCATGTTTTGTCTTAAGGCATTTTTTTGGGAGAACGATTCCCCCGAGGTGTGCACTCAGTGTTCTGGTGGCTGGTTTGAACCCAGAGTTTGTCCTGTAATCTTACAGATTTTCACACATTTTGCATTTTAGGATTATGAGATCACCCTAAAAATACGTTTTTATTTAACTGAGCACAATTCCTGAACAGTTCCAGGTCAAGATGGCAGGCAGGTCTTCAGAACAGGCAGGAGACGTCTTACTTCCAGCCCTTTATACTTCAGACACAAGGGACGGCACCAGACAGGTAACACCCAAAATAAAGACAGGATCTCCAAGTGCTTGGTCACAAACAAGGGTGCTGACGTTTGCTGGGGAACCATTTCTTTTGCAGAACGAGTGAGTAGGTCCATTAGAGGACGTCTTCATCCTGCTGATTTTAGAAGAAGAGAAGAAGATCACCCTTACATAACGGACTACAGACACGAGGAACCGTCCTCACACACAGGTGAATATTTAGGGTTTCATTTAAAGGGGAACGTTTGTTCATCTGGACCAAATCCTGGACATGTCATTTCTGCCATGGCACTGTTTTGGGATCCGAAATGAAACGTGGACTCTTTGCTTTTTCTAAAACATTGTGGAAGATTTTTACGTTTACGTAAGTCCAGCCCCAGAGTCCAAAGGCTTCGTTATGCAATCGTCATTTGTTTTTCGTGGGCGTGGATTAGGATAATTGTATCCAAATTCAAAGGACTGTGAGCACAGGCTTAATTTGCATCCATTTTTTTGCAGAACGAGTGAGCGGGTCCATTAGAGAACATCTTCATCCTGATGAATTAGGTAGAAGAGAAGAAGATCACCCCTACATTATAGACTACAGACACAGGGAACCGTCCTCACACACAGGTATCAGTACCATAGCCTTAACCAGAACCATACCAGAACGTTAATGTTAGTGTAAGTACTGGAACTGGTACCAGAACACCTTAAGTAAGGACTGGAACTGGTACCAGAACACCTTAAGTAAGGACTGGAACTGGTACCAGAACATTTTAATGTAAGGACTGGAACTGGTACCGGAACATCTTATTGTGAGGACTGGAACTGGTACCAGAACATTTTAATGTAAGGACTGGAACTGGTACCAGAACACCTTAACGTAAGGACTGGAACTGGTACCAGAATAATATCTTAATGTAAGGACTGGAACTGGTACCAGAACATTTCAGTGTGAGAACCGGAACCAAAAGATGTTAGCTTTAGGACTGGAACTGGTACCAGAACATCTTAATGTAAGGACTGGAACTGGTACCAGAACATCTCAGTGTGAGAACTGGAACCAAAAGATGTTAGTTTTAGGACTGGAAGTGGTACTGTAAGAAGAACCCTGAGAGAAAACAGAATATGTAGTTATGGATGTTAAGAGAGACACCAAGGCATACTTTTGAGTATTTTGGGTTTTTTGTGGTGTGGATGGGACTGCAGTTAAGTCTGCATGAGTATTTGAAGAACATGCCAAACTCCAGCTGCGGGTTGTTCCCCATGTTCTTTAGGAAACCAGCTGAATCTTGAGGAGCAGGTGCTAAATCTGATCATCACCGACCTCCATGCTCCGAGCCTGGTGGAGGAAGAAGGATTCCAGCTGTTCCTGAAGGCTACCTGTACAGGTGCTGCTCTGGTCGCTCCCTGGGTCCAAACAGAGCTTTTAAAGATGTATGATGGTACGAGGACCAAGGTCCACAGTGCTTTGAGAGAAGCCAGCGACCTGGCGCTATCTGCTGAAATCTGGATGGCCAGCAAAGAAGCATCGTACCTGACCGTGACCTGTCACTTCATCGATAAGGGCTGGGACCTGAAGTCCTACGTCCTGGAAACGACTCAGCTCCTGGGCGAGCACACGCCTGATAACGTCCACCGGCATCTGTGGAGAATCTTAACGGACTGGGAGATCAGGAATAAAGTCCATGTGGTGGTGGTGAACATGGAGAGTATGCACAAGGCCGTTCCCAAAGCGCCCTGGACGTACCTGCAGTGTTTCGGTTACGCCTTGAACAAGGTCTTTAAAGAGGTTATGGATCACCCTGACTGGAGAGCCCTGCTGAAGAAGTGCCGCCACGTCGTTGAGATTCTCCACCGGGAGACCCGGGCGTCCTGGACGCGCCGGCTGACCCAGTCTCCTGCTCTCGACTGGCTCCCGACCCTCGGCATGGTGGAGAGCATCCTCAAGAACTGGTCCGACATCTCAAGAGTGTTCATCGATAAACAAGTGCAGGACGTCTGGCTTAACGAAAATGAACGCAAGATGCTTTGCGATGCCAAGGAGGCGCTTACGGTGCTCCAAAACGTCGCCAACGGACTAGGAAAGTCCGGATACGCCCCAGTCTCCAACATCATACCCCTTCTGGACGAGCTTCGGTCCCGTCTTCAAGAACTGGCGCAATCCGAGAACCAGGTAGCCCTAAAGCTGGAGAAGACGTGCCAACGTCACTTCGGCACCATCAAGCAGATCCGATGGTTCGCCGTGAGCACGGCTCTGGACCCTCGATTCAAGACCTGCGTCCTGATGGACGACCCCAAGTTGGCAGAGGATGTTAAAAAGAAAATCAAGCAGGAGTTGGGAGCACACCACGACGGCGAGATGATTCTGCAGTCTTACGTTGAGGACAGAAACACGTCGCCGACGCGGAACCCGCTCGGCTTCTGGATAAGAAAAAACAGGGCCATGTTTAAAGAGCTCGTCCCGGTCGGCCGCAGATACCTGAGCATCGCCTCTACGGCTGTTCCTGTAGAGCGAGTGGTGCAGGACCGATCGCTCATCGTCAACAGGAGGACGTGTTTAGCACCGGAAGACCTCAACGTCATGCTGTTCCTCAACGGAAATCATAACAAGTTCTGAATTCGGACTTCCAAATTAAAACTAATAGCAAACCTATAAGCTTTGGGCAGAGATATACGGTGCAAAAGTCTCAGGACACCATTCGATTTGTTGTTTAATGTTTCATTATGACGTTTATTCCTCACGTCCACTGATCTTCATTCCAGTCTTTCTGAGCTTGAACATATTTTAGCCCCCTCATTCTGTTCCCCTTCCAAAAAAGAAAATTGGTTTATTGGGTGCTACCCTTCCAAGTTTCTTTCCTTACTCATTCGCTGTGGAAGCTTCTAAATGTTGTTAGAGCTCAGGGTTGGGTAGATCTTCCTAAATAAGCTCTCCTGTAGACTAGAGAAATGATTCATTGCTAGTCTGAATATAGAGAGAGAATGGTGGCCTAAGACTTTTGCACACTCCTCTTGGTCAGAGCCACTGGGGAACACAGGGAACGGGTATATGCATGCCCCGGAGGGGGCGCCAGTGAGTCGCAGGACCGAGCATGAAATGGGTCTTATAGGATGTGGGTGGAAACCAGAGTACCCAGAGTAAACTGGACATGGGGAGAACATGCAAACTCCACACAGGTCCAGCCCAAGGTCAGAACTGTGGGGATCTTTGGTGCTATGAGGCAACCGTGCCACCCTCTTTTTAATATTAAATACTAACTAAGTTTGGGATGTTTGTTAGAAGTTGGCATTGGGGCCCTCCAGCGCCCCCTGTGTGTTCAGACAGAATCGTTAAGGATTAAAGCGTTAATGAGTGAAACCTGGCAGATTTCAGAACGTGAAAACAAATGAAATATTAATATATACATTTTTATCATTTCAATTGCTTCGTTTAACATTCCAATTTTAATCGTAGATGTATGCATTTATTTATTATAATGTTTTTTGCCTTTACTGAGCAGAATTAATGAAAAAAAATAACGTAGGATTTATTTTCTTTCTTTATTTTCTTTTTATTTTCTTTCTTCTAAGGATTTTGTCCTAATAATAATAATAATAATAATAATAATAACAATAATGCTTGTTTTCATTACAGATTCTGTTTCATATTTAAATTTCTATTTAAGATTGTTTAAAACACTAAAGCTACATTTTAGTTTCGTTGCTCTCTTTTATTCTTTTATCTCTATCGCACTATATTCAAATAAACACACGATCTGTGTTATTACAGTTATCTAATAATAAAACAATAAAATGCTTTTTCCTTGTTATTATAAAGGATAATAATAAGTTTTAAAGTTTTAAATCGGAATTATTTGTACAGTAGGAGCTTATTTAAGAAATAAAATATACTGCTAAAGAACCCGGTGGATCCTGGTCGATGTTTTTGTTTTTTTTGGACGAAATTCTATTTTCTGTAGTGTGCACAAAAGTATTGGGACACCTCCATGTTAGACCTGCACGAGCTTTTAGTGACCATTTCTTCGATCTTTTCTCCTTTCTCTCTTTCTTTAACGTCCAGAGCGTTCACCGTTCCTTGCTTCCTTTCCTGATATGGCAGGTGAGAGGTGCGTCCAAATACTTTTGTTCACGTGGAACGTACTTACTCTACTCAGAGAAACCCAAAGCCTTGTAATTCAACGTATGGAAATAAGACTTTTATTAGTGTTTTATTAGAAATAAGTTTATACAGCATGAAAAATATACATTATAATGGCTTTGAATACAAATACTGTTGTTAAAAAACACACACACACACACACACACATATATAAACAAACAGAGCTTCATACATGAAGTGTTTTCTTCTCACAGTGTCTACTCTAGATCTAGATCACACTATACTTTATTACAATATAAACATTATATCACTGTCTTACCTTAGAACATCCACATAATGTTTAGAAGGAATTAGAATCAGAGCAGATAAGCTTTAAGCCTAAGCTTTAGTCATGGTTACCTCATAAACAGTACTGAGCAAAAGTATTAGGCCACCATTAGATGTGCTGCTTTAATTATCAAATTTTTTGGGGGATAGATTTATGATAGATTTACTCAAATATGACCAGAGAATATAAGAAATATTTATGCAGAATCGAGATCCAGATATCTCAGGATAGGGATTAATTAATCCGGATTGTTCCGTGGGCTCTATGGGGCCATCTGCTGGACAAAAGATATGATGGCGTTTATTTATTGGTGGAAAAAAGATCGCTAATGAAGCACTTTGGGGGAAATGGTTTAATTGTTCATCTGGATATTAAACTATAAACACACACACACACACACACACACACACATATGGCTTCAGCAGGGGGAGAACAAATAACAGCACAATTTAAAAAAAAATACTGTTTCTGATGAACCTTCTGATTTTCTTTTCTTTCTTATAAATTTCTTCTGAATTCTCTGACCCAAACCTAAAAAGGTTTTCCTACTTATTCCGTTACCCTCTAAAAAGAAATGGGTTTCAATTAGATTCATTTAATGATTAATTTAACTACAATTAATAAGCTATCGGGACGATAGTCTGCGTTTTACGTTCAGATTATCCTGATCTACGGTATTTAAGCTTTTCTAGATTTCTAGTTCACCTTTTTAATCCTTTTTAGTGTGTGGGAACCAGTTCTGAACCTTTCAGACCCAGGTTTGGGACTCAGGTTTCCCAAAAAAGTTTTGAAAGTCGCTGAAGATGTCCGGAGAAGAAAAAACGTCCTATATTTTCTGTCCTATATTTCTATTTAAAAAAAAATATTAAAAAAGACGAACGGTGACCTAAGACTTTTGCACAGTACCGCCTATAAAACCTTGCAATGAAACGTTTTGATGGCTTTACAGGACAGACGTGCCGGAGTCGTATTTTGGGCAGGACTGGGCGATATGACGACGTCAGTGCATTTAGGGATTGGAGCAGAACGAAAACGAGGTGTTTTTTAACGAGCAGATTCAATTCCTTTACGTAAAATTAAAATCCCTTTATTTGTCCGATTTAAAGAACACTATTGGAGAGCTGAGTGCTGTTATTTTCGATTTTTTTTTTTCTCCCAAAACTGGGACGAACGTTAAAAAACGCAAGATAATATCGTCAAGATTATCTGGCAGATCGCCCAGAAAAAAAAAAAAAGGAAAAAAAAAAACCTTAAGCGAAAGCGCCGTTTCATTTTTGATAACATCGAAAGTAGCACAGTGATGTTGTTTTAAATTAGGCATTATTTACAATTTTGGCCGCTCCCGATTCTTACTGAAATGTACATGGGCGGACAGGAGCGAGACCACGCCCCCGAGGGCCACGCCCACGAGGGCAGACGATGGGGGTGAAGGAGATGTCGTTCCTAGATCTCGGTGGCGGCGACGTCGTCGAAGGTGACCTCGTTGCCGCTGCTCTCGTCGTCCTGCTCTCGTTTGTCCAGCTCCATGCTGAGCTCCCTCAGCGCCGCCTCCAGCTCGCGGTTCCGCCGGTACATCTGAACGTAGTTCTGCTGCAGCTGCTGCTGGTACCGGATCACCTTGTCCTTCTCCTCCTCCCAGCAGCGCCTCTCGCTCTCGAACGTCTCCGCCTGGTCCGATACCAGCTTCCTCTCGCGTGCCAGCTCGCCCTTCAGCCTGTCGACCTGCTGCCTCGAGCCCTCCCTGTGCCCTTTGAGCTCCTCGCCCTCGCTCTCCGCCGCCCCCGCCCCTCTGTAGCCCGCCTCGCTCCTGAGCTGGGGCGCCTCGGCCAGAGCCTGGCGCAGCCTCGCCAGCTCCTCCTCCAGGCGCCTCGTCTTCTCGCGCAGCAGCTCGTTCTCGCTCTTGCGCCTCTGCAGCTCGTTCTCGCACACCTCCAGCTCCAGGGTACGAGTGCGAGAGTGGGTGTGGGCCTCCTGCAGCTGGCTCTGGCCGCTCTGGACCTCGGTCCGGGCCTCCCTGAGCTGGCCGCGCAGGGTCACGACCTCCCCGACCCGCTGCGCCAGGTCCGCCTGCAAGTCTTTGAGCTGCTGCTTCAGCAGGGAGATCTCGCCCGTCTTCTGACACACCTGAGGAGAGAGGAAAGACCCGAAGCTGAATGGTTTTGGAGGGTCTTCGCGGCTTCGTCACTGTCAAACACCGGGCTCCGGTCTCACCTCCCACTTGGTTTCTTCGAGCCGAGGTCCGAGCTGGGTCCGTTCGCGTTCGAACGAGGCACAGCGCTCCTCGATCTGCTCTCGTTCCTGCAGGAGCTGGTTGAAGTCCTCCTGGAGCTTCTTCTTCTCCTGCTGGAGCTGGTAGTTCTGCATCTGCAGCAGCTGCTGGGCTCTCTGCGCCTTCTGAGACGCCTTCTGCATCTTGGTGGCGCAGCTCTGCCGGAGCTCCTCCATCTCCAGCTCGCTCCTCTTCTGCTTCTCCTCGTACACCTGGGGACAGGTAACCTTTTAAATCTCAGACAACGGAGGCAGGAGACACAGCTCGGGACTTCACTAACCTGGCAGATGGCCACTTCGTTGTCGTCCAGGTTCTCTCGCAGGTGCTGAAGCTCCAGCTCCCGCTCCCTCAGCTTCTCCTCCAAGTCCCTCACGATGACCTCGTACGCCTCGACAGGCGGAGGCGACGCCGCACCAGAGCCCATGTCCGACAGCCCGGGCTGACTGCGACCCCCCAGAGAGCCCGTGCTCTTGCTGGAAGAGGAGCGGCCGCTGTCCGAGTTGGAGTGTCCGTGGTTCAGGGCGGGTTTCCCCGCCTCCGTTTGGTTTAAGCAGTAGATGGGGTTGCTGTACGCCTGAAGGTTGCTTAAAGAGTCCCGTCCGGAGTCGCTCATGCTGAAGGACTGGCTCAACAGGCCGTTCCGAGCCCCGCTGTACGAGCTGCGCCGCTCCGTGCCCACCGGACTCACCTGGTCCTGGTCTGGAGACAGCAGGCTCAGGTTACCCTGGCTTCCCGAGAGGCCGCCCCCTAGCCGGGGCGAAAGGTACTGCATGCTGTTTCTGCTCTTCGGGACCACCGGCTTGAAGGCTGTGGGTCGGATGATGGCCTGCTGGACGTTCTGTAAAGGATAAGGACACGACACGACGCGAGGGACGGTTTTGGATTTTGGATCGGTAACAGCGGCAAGGAAAATCCTACGTACTACAGTATGATACGGGAGGAACCACAGCAAAGGTGGTGCATGTGAGAATTTAGGTTAGATTAAATAAAAAATCATACATGTATCATATTAGATTAAAAACATGAAAAAAAATCTGAATCAGAATTTTTAAAAATATAATACAACTGAAAAAAAAAGAATAAAATTAGGGTTATAAACATAATAATAAACATAATACTATTCATAATTTCAAATTATCAAATCGCAAATACATCAGTTAGGCCAGACTTTTTTAGTTTCTTGTTCCTCGGATGTTTCTACATAAGAATCTACTGAGGAGGGAGGAAAAAAATCAAATTAAATGTATTATTTAAAAATAACATTTATTTAACCTACAATTAAATTAAAGTGAATCTGGAAAAAAATTAAATAAACAAAAGAAAACCGTCGGCTCTCCACCGGAGGGCGGAAAAAGATTTTAAAAAATGTAATTTTTTTTATTTTAACCATTGGTGCTGCGGCAGATTCGAGAATTACCAAAAAAAAAAAAAAAATTGTATTTTTGAAATATGATCGTGGGCGGATCCGCGAAACAAGCAATAAAAAAAGTCTGGCCTAATATAATAAACAGACCCTATACAAATAAAAAATTTTTTTTAATGTTAATAATATAAAGAATATGTTAAAATACAAAAAATGAAATGATTAAAAATGTATTTATTTATTTATCTCTTTTTTTAATATTGGAGCAGCTTTATAAATCTGTAACTGAAAACCCAGGGTAACAGCGGAAAGGAAAATCCCTAAATGTTAGAAGAAAGAAACCTCATTTTTAT
>JAVSBV010075233.1:0-10137 GCA_033117975.1 Parotocinclus spilosoma | reverse complement strand
TTTCGTGTGCTCTGTAATTAACCAGCTGAAATTTCTTAAAGAAAAAGGTGAAAACTTATTCAGAGCGTAACCTCTCGTAGTGGGAAACAAGCACGCTGCTCAAAGTTTCCAGAGGCAGTCGGGGGGAAGAGGAGAAGCATGCCGGCACTGCAGCAGAGTCAAACCTAGTTTCTAACCAGCTGTTCCTAACAATAAATGAAATCTATGGCTGAAAGTACACCTCCCTCTGGTGCCATACACCTTTGATTTTTCCAGAACTGCATTTGTGAGGTTAGGCCCTGATGTTGGATGAGATGGTCTGGCTCACAGTATCTAGTTTATCCCAAATATGTTTGATGGGGTTCAGTGTGGATCAGGCACGTTCTTCTACACCAAACCATCCAACCATGCCTTTATTGTCCTTTATGGGACACAGTCAAGCATTATTCCTCTTCCGCCAAACTTTACAGTTGGCTGCTCGGCCATCGGAACCCATGCCATGAAGCTCCCAGTGCACCGTTTTTGTGCTGATGCTAATGCTAGGGGCGGTTTGGAACTCTACTGAGTCAGCAGAGTGTTTGTAAAGGCAGAATGCCTGGCTAATTGCTTGCGTTTAAACACCTGTAGCAATGGAATTTAATGAAACACCTGAACTTAATGATTAAGAGGTGTACCAATGGGTTTGTCTATATAGTGCACCTTAAGTAAGGATGAACTCTTGTCCCAAAAACCCTGTAAACCGCAAAACTACCTGCTAAAAATTGGCACCCAATATGTAGCACACGTTATTATCACATCAATTCAAAATATGGAATTAGCTCAGCACACTTGAAACATGAAGTTTCTGCCTACGGCTGTGTAACCGCTTCAATATGTGTGTGATGCATGCCAAGAGTGATCATTATCTCATTACTGTACTTATGATCAGGGTGCTTGTAGATTGGCAATGAGCTGCAATAATATTGTCAACTCAATACTACAGACCAGGGCTTAACAGTATGATTGTTT
Organism: Parotocinclus spilosoma; assembly: GCA_033117975.1. NCBI lineage: Eukaryota > Metazoa > Chordata > Actinopteri > Siluriformes > Loricariidae > Parotocinclus > Parotocinclus spilosoma. The sequence goes on along the minus strand of JAVSBV010075233.1, from coordinate 9,150 downwards.
CAGACTACTCTATCATCTATTTTGTTGTGTCACAAAATACACGCTGTCTTTTTGCTTGGATGACGCATCGGTAAGGCAACACAAACAAACGTGGAGGAATGTGAACATTACGCATAACATGATCATTCTTAACAAGAGAGTCCAGGAACTACAAAACATGGAGCTCGTACCTTAAAGATGAGCTACTTTTGTCGCATGGACTTGGTTTCGGTAAGAAAAAGCCTGACATTGATCAAAGCCGTTTGATCAGTTTTTCAATCTAAGCCACAATTCAGTTCCCATGCTGGCCTTAAACATAACTAACTTGATTTACCACCATCACAAAAATCATGTGTTAGAGATGGACCGATCTAATCTTTTTTTGTTGTGATCCGTCATAAACGATGGTCAGATCACTCTCATATAACCAGGTCACCTAAACTTGTGTGAAAGTTGAACAAAAATGTTTCTCTATACTGTTATTTATAATTATTAAACAGAAGGAAAATCTGAATCTGCAGATCAAAAAAAAAATCGGAATCGGCCAAGAAAATTACACTCATATTTCACATATTTCTATTTCAGATTTTGTTATAGGCACAAGAATTTTCTCAATCTTTCTAAATAAGGGGAGAAATACAATTGGGTTTGGGAATGTAGCTTTTATTTGTTGAATTTATATAAATCATGTGATTAGAAATGGGTCTTTCATGTGGTCATTTTAATTTTGAAAAACCCACTATTATACCAATATTCTATATCGTAATACATATCGTTATCGAGATATAAAATTGTGACTATATCGCCGAGCCCTATATATTGTTTGATGGTAGTAAATGTCTACAAAAAAGAATCGACTGTACCGTTTATACCGTACCATTTCTAGATGCCTCATGCTTTGTTAAAGCAGTGCTGCTTACTTTAGATAGGGTAAGGCAGGGCTTTTATTCTGTTTACATGCAAGAGCCTTAAGGGAGGATGGAGAGAAGAGGGACATTTCAGAGACTAGGAACTCCTCATAAACAACTGAAAATGAGGAAGTTAAGAAAGGAGTGACTAGTATTGCGTGGAAATGTCTTTTTGTTTATTTGATATTCAGCAGAAAAACACTACCTGTGTAGTTTGCCGCTCAATGAGTGTAGCTAGAGGAGGCAACACAAGCAAGCTTTATCAAATGATATGTCCCTTAATCAGTGGTGAAACAGTTTCAGATGTTTCATATAACACAGCCGTACCCAAGAGTGTGTGCGCTACAGATCCTGCAGCTGTTTGTAGTATTTAGCTGTCTTGCTTTATTGTAGAAAACCAAGCATTTTACTGCGCTGTGTGTTCTTGAAGCTCAATACTCTTATTTCTTATAGGAAATCTGTATCTGGCCTAATCTAACAGCTGAGAGCTATATGGTATGGGTGTATTTTGGTAAATCCGCCAAAATATTTCTGTTCACAGCATCCTTGTGATTTTTTTAACAGCATGATGTGTTTTCTCCTGGCTGACTATGTGTTTTTATACTATTAGTATAGTCAGCGTTTTTATTATGATCAATAAATCATGTCATTAATAGGGCAGCACGGTGGTTCAGTGGGTAGCACCACTGCATCACAGAAAGAAGGTCCCGGGTTCAGTCCCAGGGTGGAGCAGCCCGGGTCCTTTGTGTGTGGAGTCTGCATGTCCTCCCGTGTCTGCGTGGGTTTACTTTGCCGGGTGGGCACCGGCTGGCCTGCGACGCCGCTGTTAAGCGGAAGATAATGAATGAATGTTATTTTTAAACAATTAAGGTTGGGTACTGTGGAGGAACGAAGGCAGAGTTGCTGGTTTAACCATCGGTAAATTCTCATCTCTTTCCGACACAGGAGAAAGAACGCTAGTCTCACAGTCACGAAACGAGAGCTTTAAGAGAGTCTGTTTACGAGTCTTCCAGATAAAAAGTGTCTAGATGGGATTAGTGCACCGGATTTAAAGTGATGGGATTAAATATAGCACTTTTGGTTGATTTCCTCTAGAGTGTCTCTGAACTTTTTTTGGCACATCTTTACATGCTCATGCATTACGTACTACTAGCTTCGCTATTCAAACATTTAGAAGCCAGGTAAGCTCAATGTGTTATCTGTAATAAAGTGTATTCGTTTTAATCAAGGTATAAAAAGTGAGAAGACATTAACAACATGGGTAGTCCCAATGAGTAGTTAATGCTGCTTCCCGGGGGAAAACTTTACTGCATTATCGTAATTCTGTTGTGAAGTCAAAATATCATGAATTAAACCATCATAATCCAGGGAGCACCAGTGCTCATAACCATAATCACAACATATAATCCAGTGTTTAATTTGTGTTGGATCCTGCCAGAACAAGATCTGGTAACGTTCACATTTGGATTGCAGTGCATATTTATTTGCATCTCGTACCTCTGTGGGGTTTTTTCGGATGTTCAATTCACACCCTGTGTCCCCTTACCTCATGTTTTACAAATTAAGCACTGCCATAATCCATCAGTTGTTTTTCAATACTAATAAAATGGTTTAACCAGAGTGGAGCAGTGGTTATTATGTGATTGCATTGATCGTTTTAAATTAGTATAAACAAAGAGTGTGGAATTAGTTAGTAAGCATGTCCTTGACTACATCACGGGTATTTGCATTAAAAATGCAACTGAAACAAACATTTATTAAAAATGATATCTGATTTCTGAGCATGTGCACTGGGCCTGTACCAAACACCTAACAAAAATAGCACAACAGGCTACTCTATAGTCTGAAAATGTCAACAAACATGACATCATACATTTTTACAACAGTGTTTACTCATAACATCAAATGTTACTTAGGCCAGACTTTTTTAATTGCTTGTTCCTCGGATGTCTCTTCTTAAGAATCTACTGAGAAGGGAGGAAAAAAAATTAATCTTTATTTTTCAGCACTTTTGAATTACTCAAGGACTATGTGGAATCAATACAAGGAAGGAGGAAGAAATACAAATATTTTTTAATTTAAAAATAAGATTTATTTAACCCACAATTAATTTAAAGTTCTTCTGGAAAAAAATGTAATGAACAGAGGAAAACCATTGGCTCTCCACCGGAGGGCGGAAAAAGCTAAAAAATTATTTTATTTTTATTTTTAATTTGAACCATTGGTGCTGCGGCGGATCCGAGAAATAAAAAATATAAAAAAGTTTTTTTTGTATTCTTCAAATATGATCGCCGGCGGATCCGCGAAACAAGCAATAAAAAAAAGTCTGGCCTAATCCAAACAATCTTTTGAGAAAGAGCAGGAATCAGAAGCTTATCTGCCATGGTCACTTGCCTGACGGTGTCGGTAAGACTGTTTAGATCAATAACAAGCATTACATCCTCACTATATACACTACAGAAACCCCCAAATGACCCTCAGCTGTCAATCAAACTGTGAGAGGATCACCTGCAGCTTGTGCGTATCTTGCTAAGGGCAATAACAGGCGGTGACAAGCCTGTCCCTTTATGTGGTAGAACCTCCCATTCATCACTGGAACATCAGCCAAAAAAATCAAACCTTTCAGCTCTCTCCAAGGGACCTAATTGAAGTCAATTGGAGAGTGAAGAAAGGGGGGAAGAAAAAGAACAGGGCCAGTGGTTTGTGAATGGGCTGGACAAATCTGGGGCAGCCATTTCATCATCAGGGTTAGAGGGACTGCAAAAATACTATTTTCTACTGAAGGGAGAGATTAATCTTTCTTTGGACAATCCAGTTTTTGAGGGTTCGGACCCTCACATACAAACACACACATTTGATTTTCGGACAAGACGTTTCTGTACAACCACAACTTTGTTTTGTGAAGACTAGACAGGTTGACTTATTTTGCAGGTGTGGCTGGTGTTGCTATTGTTATGGGAATGTTATGATGGACACCAATTTTTAATCGATAACGATATCGTACCTGTAAGATGCACCCACTAATTGGGTTTGAGTGTAGGTAAATAAATGCTAACTCTACCCCGCTTCCTAACCTCTAAATACACATATACTGGTAGAAGGTATTGTAATGGTTTCACAGTCTGGTTGTGTGAGGTCATTCGCTATGTATTAGGTTCGCATATTAAATGCTAACCCAAACCTTACTTCTAATGTTAGTAACTTAAAGCAAACTGTGTGCCATTTAAAGAGACGCCCCCCACCCCACCCCACGCACACACAAACACATCCGCCAGTGACTCAAGTCTTAACCCAGCAGGTGTGTCTGGGCTTTTTTTTTCGCATTATATAGATTAATATCTTCATCATACTGTTCGCAGAGCAGTGGTTTATATTAACAATATGCTCTTCAAACTCTCTCTCTTTTGCTCACACACACACACACAAACACACTTTTCTCATTGTCGTGGTGGGGACTGAGGTCATGATTATTGTAGATAAATTGTACTACTAACGGTACGCAAGTTTAACACCTAGGTAAAATGTAAGCCCTTTTTATGCTTGTGGGGACATTCGGTCCCCATAATGTTCCATAAACATGAACCATCGTCACAACACACACACACACACAGACACACACTTCTGGTTCTCTATCACTGCAGTTGTGGGGATCTCTATCCTTGTGGGGCCATTCGGTTCCCATAATAATATATAAACTTAAACACACTATCCTTGTGAGGACTTTGCATTGACCTGAATGACAATAAAAAAACCTATCATAGCTACTTAATGCTCCACATACTCCTACCCCGACCTCCTGAAGCAAGTGTTTTGGCTCTTTTATTTCCAAATAAAAGTTTAATTTTTTTTTTGTTTTTTGTTCCCTATCACCTAGGGACATTTGGTCCTCACAAGTGTAGCAAGACAAGTCGCACGCACGCACACTTCGGGGCCTCTTTTACATGACAAATTGTTACATTATGTTAAATTCACGAATTCTAGTGTTTTAAATTACACCTCGTGATTATAATCTACATGTTTTATTGAGTTTGTTTTAAACCGAACGAAAGCACAGAGCCAACGTGAATACTTAGACTCCAGAGCTCACGAGACGCGGCAACTTGTGGCTGCGTCCCAAATCGTTTACTATCGTAGTCTACTAAACTGTCCGAGATAGTACGTTTTGTACATAATGTCCTCTCGAAACATCGATAATTTGTTGTTCTAATAAAATTAAGTCTATTACAAACTCTTTTTAGAACAGCTGCTCTAAGTCATACGAGTCAGATTTCAGTGGTTTGGAACGGTCAATCAATCCAGGGAGTGAATTATACTGCTCACAAAAATTATAGGATGCTTAATGAAATGTCCCCTATTGTTAAGGGCAGTGTATATCCGACCTGTACTACGATGCCTATATTAATTTAAGCACCACGTTGGTAAAAAAAAAACCCATAAAGTTAGAATCTGTATGACAATAAAGTGACTGAAGCAACTATTAAAAAAGATGGCGTACAAGCCAATATGGACCTACAAATAAGTACCGTGTCCTATGCGTTCTGGGTGCAGCCTACAGTCCCAAGACAGTTAATCCAATAAGCAATTTCGTGCGGAGTTCAGGTGACTGCTCAGTTAATGAAGCAGAACTAGGAGGTGGAGGTTAGTTCAGGACCAGGGCGGAGAAACATAGCAACAGTTTGATTCTGGTTCTGCTCTAATACACACCGGACGTGTGTTGGGACTAAACCTGACTCGCATGGGCTGATCTTAAGTGGACTGAAGTGACAGTTTAGCATGTAAAGATAGACCAAACCTGTCTGCGCAGCACTGATGAATGATCGATTTGCATAAGCAAATACACGAGGCTACTGAAAGAGGAGGGAGGAGGAGAAAAAGGAGGCACTAACCGTTGCCTTGATGGGGACGTACAGTATGGGTCGGTCGGATTTCCCCTTCTTGTCTTGCTGCCCGTCCTTGCCGACTTGGAAGCCTTTGGATTTGACCCAGAACTTAAATTTGGCGTTGATTGTGCCGTTGTCCGTGTAGCTGTCCGGGTCCTCGCTCTGTGAAAGCGCCTGCAGGATCTTCTCATATTTGCGCCGGGTCACCGTCTTTGTCTTGGCCGAGTCTCCATAAGTGCGGAGGCACCAGTCCTGAAATTCTCCGAACATGTCTCCTTCGGAAGGTGCCGGACTCCTTCTAGGGAGGTCAGCGCCGTGCTTTTTGCTGCCGGACATCCCTCGTTTGCGTCTGCTCCAACCGGTCTGAATCCAAACGCCCCGCTGTGAGTGCGTACCGAGCCCGTGGATCGTGTAGGTGTTATCCCGGACCGAGTGAGCGCTCCGTCCGTAGGATGGTCCGTCCGTCCTGGCACCTGTTTGCTCAGCCGTTTCTCCTCCCGTCCCACAGGAAAAACGGAACAAATGTGGGCTCCTCTAGAGAGGAACCGAGGCGAAGGGGCTGTCCTACCAAAAACGCAGGGCTATCCGTCTCCCCCACCTGTGTGCTGCAGCCTAGATTATCATGCTAATTATCCCGGTGTGGCAGCTCCCTATTAATATTCTGGGGATAAAAAGACAATGCTACGGTGTCTTTGTTCGGGCTTCGTTTGCAAGTAGCGTTCGTCTGTGAAATAAACCGTGCGTCCAACCCCTCCTGCTCCTCCAGCTCCACCTGAAATCGCTTACCACCTGTTAGAATCAGGCAGCGCGTCCCAAACCCACACCAAATCACAAACACCGGCGCGTCCTGCTAAAGCAGCCTGGAAGAGAAGCAGTGAGATAAATCAGTAACGGGAGTCTGATCAGGATTGAAGCTGAGGCGATTATCAAATCCAGGAAGTGTTAACATTGCCCCAAACGAACACAAAGCCCCCACACCGACCTGCCACCAACACGCCCCAGTTTGTATCGCTCAATATTTAAACCATTAGCTGTTACAAAATCTGTTTTCTCGTCGAGATTTACTGCTTTTAATGGGTTTCATGCATTATTCAATCAGTTGTGTTTTTTGAACGAATTCAATATACAGTTGTATTTTACATTTGACATCTGGCTATAAGGTGATATGATGTCAATGGTTAGGCTTAATCTGACCAAATATGACAGAAAGTAACATTTTTTAAGGAAATGTGATGTGAAATGGGAGTCACTTTGCAACTCTCTTTGTCAACATTAGAGCCCAGTCTTCTTCTATAATATTTAAGATACAGAGCATGGAGTCTAAAACACGTCTCAGTACATAATATCCCCATATCTGCGGCTATCCTACAGCCTCTCGTATGGACTCTTTAGCTCATGGCAACATAAAACAAAACGTTTCAACGAGGTTTAGCTCAGGAGTCATGTCGGCAAAATGATTTTGCAGTCACTGATGCATTTAGAAGGATTTGTGTGAAGAGTGTGAAGCAAATCAAAGAAAGTTGTTTGATTACGCAAATGAGATGCAAACTAAATTATGGTGATTGAGTAGCAAGTGACATATTTGTGGTGATGAACAGAAGCATGTTAGACTGGACCAGAGTGCCCCACATTGACTGTTCAGTAGGGTGTATGATTACCCAAGGCTGCCAAAACACACTGACAGTGATGGGGCATGCACAAGATCAGATTGTCCAGCAGATCTTGTGAGATCCTCTTCATATTCATTTTGAAATATCCACTAATTTTTGTGAGCAGTGTATGCTTACTCCACTGAGGATCTTTGTCATAATCGTTGGTGCCACACAGACCTCTCATATTTCTAACTAGATCTAACCAACTAACTGCGAGGATTTTCACTTAAAAAATCTATAGAGTTTGGTCGGAATGGTGCAATAAAAAGAAACCTCCAGTGAGTAGCACTTCTGCACACAAAATCACCTTGTTGATGAGATGGGTCAACAAAAAATGGCCAGACTTGTTCAAACTGTCAGAAAGGCAACAGCGTTTCAGATAATCTTTCTGCACAATTTTTCAAGAGAACAACAGCATCTCATTGTGGAAAAAAATGTTCTTGAGAAAGGTGGGCTACAACAGGGGACTGTGGGGGTCTAGTGTTTAGGGTCCTGGACTATGGACCAGAAGGTAAAGGGTTCAAATCCCACCCCTGCCACAGTTAGGTCACTGAGCAAGGCCCTTAACCCACAATTGCTTGGATTGTAAGTTTGGTTTAATTGTAAGTGGCTCTAGATAAGAGCGTCTGCTAAATGACATAAGTATAAATGTATAACAGCAGATTCCAGTGTACTAAGGCGCACCAAAACTGTCCAGTTAAAGCCTGGTCTAAGGAATTTTGAGGCATACAGACGTAAAAAATCGTTTTACCCATCTACCCAATGCCAACTGTCTACAGTCTTCTCTGAGACTGTCAGATTCGATTTTTATTTTTATGTTATATCTTTGATTTTTCCCAGTCAGTGCTGCAGGGGCTCCAATGCTGGAGAGCTGTGGCGATTACATTCATTGGACAGGAAGCAAGTACATTGCAGGACTGTATAAGGGTAGCTGTTGCCAATCCTGTCTGCAATGCAATGCCCAACTTGGTCGGGAAGTATTGTATTAGACCCCTGCGCCACCCCAACACTGGTCTTGTTGTTTTGCACTTCTTAATTATTAATATTAATACCTAAATATTCCTACAGCTAGCTACAGCATTTTTGTGTTGAATCAAGTGTATGGTAACATTTCTGAGGATTTTTAAAGGCTTCAGTGTCACTGAAATTTGAGAAGAATACAACAATAGATGAAAACCTAACCAACAATATAATTTGCTCAGCTTACCATTGATGAAGGACTATAATGAGGCTGTCTAATCTATCTATAAAGTATATCTATATTATACCAACAGGTATGATATAGGTGTGTCTAATAAAATGAGTTACAAATGCACACTGATCTCCTGATTGATCTACCATCATGTCAAATCCATGGCTTAGATTGGTATACCACCCACCTATTTTGTTTACAGTGACAGCACTGGAATAGGTCATAAAGGAACTTGGGGGAACTTCCAAGTAAGAAAAGGTAAAAGTAAAATCTCTCATGTTGGCTAATGTTAATGTTCATGAGTCAGAACACTAAACAACAAAGATTTGCATGACAGCATTGCAAAACCACTGCTCTCAAAAAGAAAACTCTTGTCCATCATGTGGCTCATAAGCAATTCCAAAGAAACATAACTTTTACCGAATTAGGACTTCTGGTGAAAAAGAGAAGGTTTGTGTCTAGAGCAGTGGTGATTGCTCTAAGACTGCAAGGGAAGCTCAGCTTCCCCTAAAATGTCAAAAAATAAGTGATCAAATATA
>JAVSBV010075222.1:0-10138 GCA_033117975.1 Parotocinclus spilosoma | reverse complement strand
TAAGCGAATAACATTACACGTATATAATAGGATTTGTTTCGGTACTTTAGGATTTGGTCCGAATAAGCAGCTGGTCCAATTAACGGGTATCAACTGTATTTATATCACTTATTATTATTATTATTATTATTAGTTAAACACACTTGACAATCTCACATACTTTACCATCACATGTAATAGATGCCTTCTTTTACCAAACAAAAGTATGTGAATACTGAAGAACTGGATCTGCTTCTTCACTTTAGGGAACATCTTAATGCTTGATGGTAGAGAACAGAATTCCTCAGACAAACTGATGCTTATCGACTTTGAGTACAGCAGCTACAATTACAGGTGAAACGGACACAAATCTTATATTTATTCATAGATTACACTGCAGCATGCAACACTTGATAATTATTTTTATTCTTATATATTTTTGTTAATAACTGTCCTGCTTATTTGTGTGTTGTGCAGGGGGTTTGACTTTGGGAACCATTTCTGTGAGTGGGTATATGATTACACATATGACAAATGGCCCTTTTATAAGGCAAATCTAGAAAACTACCCTAACCGAGATCAGCAGGTGAGACACTAGTATGCTACAGTCATCTATTTGTTCTAATGCTTTTGGATCACACAGAGATGATCCCACAATAGTTTGAGTTGCTATTGAGAATTAAGTGTATGTAGAGTGTAAGTGTTAGTAGATCTGATGTAAGTTTGTGATGTTGTTTGGGCTTTCTGGTATTGTTATTCTGCCTGGTATATTACGTATTGTACTTTCCCATGACAAGCACTGCTGTTATAATGCCTTTTCTGTTTAAATATTTAGCTACTTTTCTTCAGAAGCTACTTATCTGACACTGAAGATGGTGTACATGAAGACCAAGCCATGATTGAGGAGCAAATGATCACTGAGGCAAACAGGTATCATTCACTTTGGCTGGTCAGTTGAGAACACTTTACAGTACGAACATTAATTCATTTTCTGGATGGCACAGTGGCACGTGGTTAGTGCAGTCGCTTCACGTTTTTTTGAGATTTCCGGTTTGATTTTGACCTCTGACTCCACCTATGTGTAGTTTGGATGTCTTCCCAGTGTCAGTGTGGGTTTACTCCAGGTGCTGTGGTTTCGTCCCAAAGGCATGCATTAGGTAAAATTTGTTGTTGGCCAATGACTAGTGTGTTGATATAACCTATATAGACTGTGCGCCAATCCATTGCAGGGCACATACTCATACACACACTCTCACACAGGAACACTTCAGAGACACAATTTGATCTGATGCAGGAATGTTACAGGATTACCTGGAGGAAGCAAGAGAATTACTTTAACTGTTGGCACTGACCACTGCTGCACCATGCAACTGCATTACAAAACGTTGCTCTCAGTTCGCATGCGCTTTAACAGCATGTTGTAAAGTGTGACCAGGACGTCCAATCATATTTACAACAGTTGTTACAGTAACCCTGACTATGACATTAAATCTCTGATGCAGGTTTGCCCTTGCCTCTCATTTCTTCTGGGGCCTATGGTCAATTGTTCAAGCCAGGATTTCCAAGATTGAATTTGGATACATGGTGAGAAATCAAAATATATTCCTCAATGTAAAAAGATTTAGATTTGTAAGATTTTGGTAGGTTTAGTGTTTGAAGCAAGTCTAATGGTAAACACACCAGGTCTTAGTTAAGGCTATTGCTAGTGTCATGTCTTGTCACCATTTGAATATGGATGAAATGTATAATAATAACAAACAATAATACACATTATTATTGTTATTATTATAATAGATACACTAATATTATGTATAAACAATATGTCTAACTTAAAGATTTGTTTAATCTAAAATCGCATCAAAGGGAAAAACTGATCAGTTCTAATATGAAAAAGGCTACACACACTGACGCAGAAATGCGCCACTGAAGTAGTTCATACCGGAAGTGAGTGTAAAGCTGGTAAAGCATAAGACTTGTAAAAAAAAAAAGCAACCAAAGGCCTGAGTAAACTAATAACAGAACAAGGTCATGCAGTGACAATAAACAAGACAACATCAAGTACTAATGACAGCTGTCAGAACTCTGGTGAGTTTGAATGCCCCATAGGTTTCACAGCACTAGATGGTTCACAGTAAGTGTCAGCTGAGGAACCGATGTTTTGGCAATATGATTTGCAGATATGTTTGTCTTTATTGAACGTTATACTAACTAAAGTGTTTTTAAAATATGTTTATTTTTAGGATTATGCACAGCACAGGTTTGAGTCGTACTTCAAGCAGAAAAAACTGTTTGTATAGCTCCACACAACAAGAAGTACCAGACATGAGATCATCATACCACTGTTTCTTTATCCCATTGTCTCTTCAATTGAAAAAGAAAAGCTTGACATATTAACAGTTTCTGTCCCAGTGTTCAACAGGGGTTTAGCTTATTTATATTGTAGTGTATTTTTGCTTTACTCTGTCATGTAATGTTATTTATTTCAGTGACATATTGACACGTTAGGTTATGACTGAAAAATACACAATGTAACAACTTTAATTTTATATGTACACTTTTTTCCATCTTGTTTGTAACTTTTTTTTTTTAAGGTGGTTTTTGAGAACTTGAACCATTTCTGTCTGTCTGTGTGTGAACTGTTCGTCATGATCATAGCCACCCATCTTTAGTTGACTGTGTACAAAAGGGTCCAGATCTCCTTTTTCTCAGATACAATAGTAAGAAGGGCACTGCTTGTATTTGTGATTTGATGCTTATATTTCAGCCATTGTTTGCAGACATGTGATTGAATATCGTTAGACAGTAGTCAAGTGCTACTTTGCTTTTAGGTTGGTTAATTTTCATCTTGACTGAATTGTAGTGCACTGCTATAACTTTGCTTGAATAATACAACAAAACCCAAAATGAAGGCACCTGAGGAATGCATTTTTACTGTAATATTCGATATTATTCAACCTTGAATATTGTTATTGCGATAGCTAGGAGAGGGTGACATTTTAAATTAAGGGTGACATTCAAATTAAAAATGGCATGCTTGAGTAAAAACTTTATTTTTATTTATTGACTTTTTAATTTAACTTTGAGCACTACTGTATTAAAAATGTATCTGTATGTTATAATCCATTCATAGTTGCCAGCATTTATTCTCAAGACATACTGTTATTACACATATTGACGTATACCATGTCTGTTGGACCTGAAGCACAATTGTTTCCTTTCACTTTTTAATCTATTAAAGACTGAATAAAGCATGCTATAATTAAGTGTAGAGACACGTAGTTGATTTAGTTCATTTTTGTATGTATTTATAAAACATAATCATCAAATGACCAGTGTGTGGTTGCCATGTATGATTGCTGTTTTTGTTGCGTTATAGTTTGCTTTTATTTAGTGTCACTAGTCATTTTATGTGCTTTTGATTTGTTTTTTATTTTTCAAAGTTTGTAGTGATTAATTTTATATTAATCCCAATTAATTGTCCAAAGTAAACTAGATCCAAAATGTTGAAGGGAAAAAGTAGACAAAAATGACAGAACTGCTGCATGATTTGTGATTAAGATTATTTACTGTATCGCAATGGAAGCCAATCTGCAGTAGTTTATATGTCATTATTGTATGTGTGGCAACTTGTTAGACCCTTCTGATACTTTGAATGCACTGAAATTCTCAAAACTGCTTTTTGTGCTGTCCCATTTATTTAAAGTGACCATTACAACTATTGGAGTGGGTCCATTTGCATAGTGTTTTTGTTCATTAAAGCCCCTGGTGAAAATTCCTCTGTGTGAGCATGATTCATAGTTTCTTATATATTTATAAAGTCATTAGATGTCACCTCTATATACAGTAGTTGTGAAGCTACATGGATACCTGATTATGGGTACTTTAATTTATTTTGGTTTACAATCTTATTTCATACCCAGAATGTATACTGGATATGTTAAAATGTTTTGTGGTTATTGTGGCAACACAATTGTTTTGTTAGTATTTTACTAAATATACTCACTATCCCAGCATTTCATGACCAGCCTTTGCCGTTTGTTTGCCATTAGATTGCACTAATTAGGCAACTTTTGGTCTGATTTCTCAGTATTATACCTAATTTTTAAACCACTTCAAGGTTGTTTCAGCTTTATATAAAATTATTTATATTTTTCCTTTTTTTGTGGAGTCTGCATGTTCTTCCTTGCGCAGTCCTAAGACATGAGTGTTCTGTTAATTGGTGTTTAAAGTGGCCCTTATTGCGTTGTACGTGGGTTGTTCCTGCCCTTGCACCCAAAGCTACCGGGTGGGCACTGGTTGGCCCGTGACCCCATATGGATTAAGCGGAAGATAATGGATGGATATATTTCCAAGTCATCAAATAACAATGAAAACATACATATGTGAATGACATACATATAAGTATAATATTTTCTGTCGTCTGTCAGTAGTTCTGTAGTGTTGAGCGAGTCATCAACTTGGAGGTGCTGTGTCATGTTTCAGTCTAGTGCTATGGCTATGGTCTTCTTAAAATAGCCATGTTCCCCTTCTGTTTTAGCACAACAACACAGACCCTACTGCATATTGCAATGTTTATGATAAGTACAAAGAAGTGGTGAAACAAGAAGTATGGCTGCTTTCTGGCAGGCTATCTCAGCACTATATTTCTGTTTAGGCTCATGGGTAAAGTGCAGTTTCAACTACATTCAAAGTTATATAAGATTTGAGGGTGGATCAACTTGGGTTACAAGAAGCTTAAGCAGACTAGGACTGTGGATTCATACTAGTATAGACGCAACGAAAAGCGAACCTGATGGCAACCAAGCACAAACATGGAAAATTGACCAGGAAGCCAGAACCTACCATTACACTGGAAATGGACCAATGTTTACCATCAAGACCAACACACACTGTTTCTATGTAAGTATTTAACCATTTTGGTTTTCTTGTTGATTCCAAATCAAGTTCTTAGGCTACAAAATATGTTATTACAAAAATATGAACTTAAATATGTTTGACAAAATAGTTTGATCCTCTAAACAAACATATTGTGTAGAATAATATTTCTATTGCACATATTATTTGCTCATTAAAGTAAAGGGTTAAATAAACAAGCACACACATTGGATATTTGTGTAGACAAGATATTTGTAATATAAGGCTTCAATGACCCTTATAATCCAGATACTAAGTTAAAGAATGCAGTCCAGTAGAAGTTTAGGGTCTATTCTAAATCTAGTAATTAACTGGTGTGCTGAATCAGGTATCTTTAAGGAGTGCATTTACTAAACTTTGTTGGACTAGCACTCCAGAACTGGAATTTAATACTTTAGTTTGTGACTACTGGATGTTATTTGTGAGAGACATCTGGTTTGTGGACTATATTCAACCTTGCAGTGACAATTCGATTTTAGAAGGCCCCCCACTACCATGCCAGTGTCACTACTGATATGAAAAGTCCAGCATTACAGTTAGATATGGTCAGTGGTGGCCATGTGGACAAGGTAAAGAGATCTGTTTTGCATAGCAAAAAGATGAGCTAAAGAAGATGAGATAAAATAAGAATAAAGCTGTGCTTTCCTAATAAACTGGCAGCTGAGTTGTTTTTATGTGTCATGTCTCAGGTTGATTTGGAGAGGTTGGCAGATTGTAGCGAGTACTTCATGGCTCTTTCTAACTCTTATATGAGAGAGAGAGCAGAGCATCTAGTGGATCTGTCACACATCCCATCCAGAGTGTTCCACAGCCTCTTGCAGTTTTGCTTCCTCCAAAGGTTTTATGTTCCCAAAGATCTTATAGAGGAGCATTTGCGGGTAAGCATGTATCTATTGGTTCCTGGCTTCACTCGTCGCCTGCTGATAGCACTGTGTGAGACTCTCACAGAGAAGACATGCCTGTATTACCTTCAGCTTGCTGAGGAGCTATACAGTATCGAGCTTCGGGAAACTGTGTTGACTTATCTGAGTATGAACCTCCTGGAGCTACCTCATCTGAGCAGAAGGCTTGGGCTTCAAATACAACAAGAGATCATTGAGATCCGATCAAAGGGCATACCACGACTGTGCTGCCTGAGAAAAGAGAACTTAGTATCACAAAATGGTCCAGAAACAGAAGCTGCCAGGAGGCTTTTCAGACTGGAAGAGGAACATGGAATGTGGAGTCCAGTTTCTAATTTGCCCTTTAATGCAGACAAATGGTGTTTCACCACAGCAGTCCTGTTTAACTACCTGTACCTGATTGGGGGTTTCCGGCACCCCTTGAAGAGGGGATATGAATTCAAAATGGCCTCATTCCGTTACAACCCTTTAACAGATAAATGGGTATCAACTGCCCCTCTAATTAAGGTATGACATTTTTTGTGTCCTATTAGGAATGGCATAAAACAATAATGTTTTTTGTATTTTATATATTTTTTTAATGGCTGCACAACTTATTGTTGTATTTGTTGTTGTTCTACATTGTAAACTGATAATCCAGCATCTTGTTTAACATTACTACTCACAACATACAGTGGGGGCCACTAGTGAAAATACTTATTTGGCTCTGTCCCAAACAATGTTCCAAAACACAACTGACAATAAAAGCCAAACATATAGTCATATCAGAAGATGGTATTTGAAAAATTGTGAAATAGTCCTGGGATAACATGGATTATCAGATTTTGCACAAACGTGAGGGCCATTTTCAGATACTGATTTGTAATGGAAAACTGAATTAAATTAACATTTGAGAAAAATAGCAAAACATTAGTATTATTTTGGCACCTACTGAATGTGAATGTGTGGTAGATTACTACAGAAAATAATTTCACAATTGAATTTCCCTCTACTGAGATCTAAGCAGTAGCAGAAATGTTACTGTATTATTCATGTGTGTTCTCGGGTTCTGGAAAGTTGGACATCTCACAATTCTGGTGAGTGTGTAATGTCTGAATTCACATTGTGCAATGGCATGTGCCTCATCATTCTCACTGTATTTCATATAAATTAAGTCATATCTATTCTCAGTACAGGGAAATGTCAAAATTACTGATAGACAGTGCTCCAAAATTATGGCAGTACTCACAATTCATTATTAAGTAAAATAATCACAAATGCAGAACAACTATGGAAAAGCAGTATAAAGATAGGTGTGTGTGATTTCTCTCAGCACAGACGCCACTTTAGTGCAGCAGTGTGTGACGGGCATATCTACGCTGTAGGAGGTTGGTATCTTGACTCTCTGGTTACACCTGACTCAAGCACGGGGTTGTATATGGCAGTGGAGCGATATGATCCATGGAGAGACACGTGGGCATTTGTCTCCTCTCTTCCCTTCTCAGACTTCCAGTTCACTCTGTCACTCTCCCACGATTCCCCTCTCACAACCAGTTTAAAAAGTTGCCTCTATGTACTTGGGAATATCCAAAGAACTGGGGAGAAACTAGTACTGCGCTATGATACCAAACAAGGTAGGCTTATGAGAAAATTACAAAAGATGAATACACTTGAAACACATTGTACACAAGTTCTATTTTTCATTTATCATTGCATTATGCAAATGATGAGGTCACATCTAAAAACTAAATAGTAAAACTAATATCACATCTAAAACTACATAGTAAATATAATATAAATATAAATATAATTCTATTCTAAGTCATTAAATAGTTATGAATGTAAATTAAAAGAATCCAAATTGAAATAGTGATGTGTAAGCAGCACTAATATAGCAAAACATTTTTTCTGGTAATTACATTATACACTATTAATTGTCAGCCATGAAATCAACAACATTTATCAGATAGTCTTGAAAGTTGTAAAGACTTGAAAGTGTTCTGTAGTTGTGGCCTTCTTAATGGGCCAAGCAGTGATAGATTATAGTGTTGGTTAATCCAGTATCTTAACTAAATAACAAACACGAAATAAAGCATGGACGATAGTGTGAACCTGAAAATGACATATATGACATGTAATGCAGTCCTGACACAAAGTGGGCCACTGAAGTATGGTACTGTGATGACAACCTCTAATAAACACTAAGTGTTAAGCATAATTCAAACACTAATTTTGGCAAAAGTAACAGATTCCAAATAATAACATTTAATTTGATCTATCAAGCCTAATCTTTTTTAAGAAGCCCTGCTATTCTGTGCTCATTACCTGCATTAATTGCACCTGTTTAAACTTGTTACCTGTGTAAAAGACACCTGTCTACACACTCACTTAATCACACTTCAACCTCTAAACCAAGACAGAGACCACAGAGCTCACTAAGGACACCAGGGACAAAATTGTAGACCTGCACAAGGCTGGGATTGGATACAGGACAATAGGCAAGCAGCTTGGTGAGAAGGGAAACAACTGTTGGTACAATTATTAGAAAATGAAAGAAACATAAGATGACTGTCAGTCTTCCTCAGTCTGGGGCTCCATGCAAAATCTCACCTGATGGGTTAAGGATGATTCTAATAAAGGTCAGAAACCAGCCCAGTTTTTCTCCTTTCCTCAGTAAGAGCATTGGAGATTGTATTGGGTCTTCCAGCTTAACCCAAAACACACAGCCAAGGCAACTAAGGAGTGGTTTAGTAAGAAACATTTCGAGGTCCTGAAGTCTCCAGAGCTGAAACCAATAGAAAATCTTTGGAGGGAGCTGAAACTCAATGTTGCACAGCAACAGCCCTGAAACCGAAAAAATCTGGAGAAGATCTGTATGGAGGAGTGGGCCAAAATCCCTGTTGTGGTGTGTGCAAAGTTCGTCAGGGACTACAGGAAACAATTGAATTATTTAAAAATCATACAATGTAATTCTGTTTTTTTAGATTTTGCCTCTCACAGTTTAAGTGTACCTACAATAAAAAAAATCTACATTCTTTGTAGGTGGAAAACCTTGACAAAAAAACAGCAGTGTATCAAATACTTATTTTCCCCACTGTATATTTATATACACACAAGATACCATATTTTTTGCACCCAGTGCCCAACCATATCTCACCATGTATCCAGGCTTGAGCCCCATTTCAGTTGTGAAGTTTTCCCCAATAAGCATGTCCCCTCACTCCAATACTGTAATCAGTAGTCGTATCATCATTATATTCACACATATGAAGTTTCATTTGATCATAACAATTCCTGTTTTAGTAAGTATTTTTTGTCAATGAGTGCAATATGTACTGTATATACAGTATAATCTATTCATAATATTATCAATAGTACATGACAAGTTATTTAAATTTTGTACAATTGTGCAGATGGAAACATGTAAACTTTTTATAAACTGTCATTGTTTATAAACTGACTATTTGCTCATACACTTTTGCATTAAGTTTCACTACCTCGACCCATTAGTGTTTGTGACCAGCAGGACCTTTTGTGGATGTTTCATTTGTACCCATTTGTTATCAGGTCAGCTTTTGACCTGTGGAATGTTCCAAACAGCCTTTCCAGTGTTATGTTGTCACTATTATTGGAACATGCTGGCGGCAGAAAATAGTAAATTAACATATAGCCTATTGAAAAAAATCAGTAAAGTTGATACGATTATACTGTACATTCAATGAGTTTTAATTCTACAGTCTTCCATTTAATATAGGGAATAAATAAAGGGTATTACCCAGTCACTGTTGTCTGACTTAATTTGCCTGTTATATACTGTCCCAAATTATTTTGGGTTAGGGATGCACTTTATACATTTCAAGTCTTGTAATTTAACATGTGCAAAGTGTGCAGTACTTGGTAAGAATGTTTTGCTGAAATCTTCTTTTCCATACTCTCTTCATCAGACTGCTGGAGTGAATTGCTTCCCTCGCTCACTCGCACTGATGTGGATATGCCCAGCCTTCAATTTTTGGGCTCCACCAACAGGTTGATTGTGATTGGTGGAAACAATTTTGAAACCCTGGTTACATCCTTCTGTGTGGAGACCCAGAAGTGGGGTGAGATAAGAAGTATGGAGAAGACTGCTTTAATAGGCCAAGGCACAGTGTTTAATGATGTGGTTTACATGTCGGAACATCAGAAAAATGCAATTTCTCAGCTAAACATCCGCTCACTGACTCTCTCAGCACTTCCCTCTCTCCCCATCTCCACTTGTTATGAGAGCATTTTCCACCTGTTCTTCTGAATAATGCATTTTCCAAATCCAAATAAATATTTTCATTTATGTGTGCAAATGTTTACACCTTGTTAAACATACTCTTACA
>JAVSBV010075211.1:0-10138 GCA_033117975.1 Parotocinclus spilosoma | reverse complement strand
TGAGAATCCTTGGAGTCATGCTGTCAGAAGCCTCCACGATACAGTGCTGAAGGTGGTGGTTGTTGTGGATTTTCTTTGCATACACAGTTTGTTTGAGATGACCCAAGGTTGAGAATTTCTCAACTCAGATGAGCCAACTGCTGAAGAACAAAGCATTCGCCTCACTGTGACTGTACCCTCACTTAAAAGGTGACATATTGAACCATGATAGCTGCACATTTGCTTTACATTTAGAAATCTGAGCACAGTGGTACAGTTTTTAGCCTCACAGCTCCAGAGACCCGGGTTTGAGTCCTGACATAGCTCCTGTCTGTGGAGTTTGTATGTACTCCCAATGTCAGTTTCCTCTGCAGTATCCTTACACTAAGGAAATACATGTTAGGTTAGTTACCATCTCTAACGTTTGTGTGTGTGTGTGTGTGTGTGTGTGTGTATGTGTGTGCTTATGCCCTGTGAAAACACTGAAAACATTTAAAGGTTTGGTCCAGCCATGTGCTCTATGTTCCCAGATGCTTCTGTGTGAGTTTGAATTAGATTATGCATGTATGGACTGTAGGGGTGAGTGATATGAGGAATTTAGATTGTGTTTAGATTTAGCTATCGTAGCAATCTACTTAAACAAAATCATCACAAGAACTATCATACTAGTGGGTAAGACACTGGACTATGGACCAGAAGGTCCAGGGTTCAAATCTCGTCTCTGTCAAGCTGCCACTGCAAGGCCTTTAATCCACAATTGCTTGGATTGTAGGATTCAATTGCAAGTCGCTCTGGATAAGGGCGTCTGCTAAATAATATAAATGTAGTATGGCGTCATGACCATACATGAGCAGTCTCTGTCTTGTCTCGGTCTCGATTTCATTTGGACTTGGTCTTGTCTCGGTTTTAGGCTAAGGTGGATTTGAAGGTGGACCAGCCAAGTTTAACGTGTCTGTCTCAGATGACATGAATTAAATGGAACAATTTTTATTGAATATAAGAAAAAAAAAAAAACAACCATTTGGGACAGTTTTGAAAATTATTATAAAAACACACACACTAGTCCATTCTAGATGGCTCCAAGCCCAGAGAAGTTGTTGCTGTTTGTGGACATGGTTGACATGAAGCTTCTTTTCTGCACAGTAAAGGATCAAACGTCAGTTTGGAATGTAACTCCAGGTTATAGTGCTTCAGGTTTGCCAATGTAATCCCTTACCCATGTGGCTCTGTCAGCTATTGTTGAATAAGTGATCAATAATTCTCACTCTGGCATTAAGTCCATGGGTACATTCATTTTTTGTGTTCTGTGCTGCTGGATAGACCCCCTAAAACCCTGATTTGGGTTATGCAGGTATACAAAATGAGTAAATGAATATACTCTACTACAGTAGAATGAATCTCTCCCTCTCTCGCTCTCTCTCTTGCTCTCGCTCCTTGAGCTGATTGGTGTTGAGGTATAGGTAAGTGCCCAGGTTCACGTGCTCTGTCGTTCTGCCTCAGTCAGGCTTGGCCCCTTCATACATTATTTACCTGTAATTAAATTTTGATGAGTACAAACTCGAGGTCTATCTTACTCCAGATACCTGAGTTGTAAGCTGTGTGAGTCAGGGCTTGCTGCTCTACAGTGTATACATGTGCTCTGTCTAACTGCAGCACTTGAAGTGTGTGTGCCTTCTGTTGTGCTGATGAGGAGATATAGAACCCTTGCAGCAATCCTGTGGGAGACAGCCTCACCACTGAACCCCCTTCTCTCTTATTTCTCCCTTTTTTTTCGGCTAATCCCTCACTCATGCCCAAAGTTTAAATCATATCTGTCATTCCTTGACTTTATACTGGGAGTTCCCAGGTGGTACTGTATAATGTCCTCTCCATCAGGAGGGTTCGTACAGGGTTTCAGTGGCCGCTGGCTATAGAGGACCTCTGTGCCTTTTATTTCCACACAAATCCATTCAGTAACACTTCGGTTCCCAATCTGTCATTTAAACCGTTCACAGCAAAGGTGGATGGCTTGGGGGTGGTCTGTATGACAACACCCTGTCACTGTTGTGAGAAAATGTGTCATGATATACATTTACGAGCATATTGTGAAAATCTGTGGTTCTAGAATATGAGCAGCTGTAGGTTTCTTAGGCATGTGCACACATAAAAATGGGCAGTTCAAAGCAGCCAAGGGTGTAATAAACCTGCTTGGAAGAGGATCCAAGGTGCCCCAACACGCAGTGAGGAGGATGGAAGAGACAAAGATTTTAAAGCAAGCTGCTTAAAACCCTTTAAGGGCTCTGTTTGTTCTGGTCGTTTTTGTATGTTTTTAATTTGACTTACAGTACTGTGTTAAAGTCCTAAGGAGTCAATATGATTCATTTAACTTTTTGCTTATTCTTTATTTAAGTTTTAGTGGTAGCTGCATTTTGTAGTTCTGCTATTACAGACTGTATTTTGTGTATCTGTTTCTCCACATACTTTAATGTTAATCACCCAGTTCTGTAATTATCAGGACCCCCCGAGAGAACCATCACAAATTAGGTATGATTTTGGAAGTTGATCATTTTCAGCACTGCAGTGATACAGATATGGTGGTTGTGTGTCAGTGTATGTTGCACACACACACACACACACACACACACACACACACACATACACATACACACACACATATATATATATATATATATGTATATGTTTAATACATATGAGATGACCAGAATTGTCGCAATCAGATATGCAATATCTCTTGCAGTCAAAAAGTTATCAACACAGAAATTTGCAACAACAACAATTGGGAGTGTTTCTTGTGGTGCACAGCTATTTGACACGCTCAATGACGCGCTGTCCCTGGTGCTGAACACACAGAGAGGATGGTGCAAGATGCAGTTTTTATGAACCTGCATGAGAATCCTTGGAGTCATGCTGTCAGAAGCCTCCACGATACAGTGCTGAAGGTGGTGGTTGTTGTGGATTTTCTTTACATACACAGTTTGTTTGAGATGACCCCAGAGATAAAACTTGACTGGTATGAGGTCTGGGCGGCCATTCCACAGCCAGTCCATTGACCAAGGAATTGAATATCCAGCCACGGATGTACATCTGCTCTGTAGTGTGGTGGAGCCCCATCAGGGGAAACTGCCATCTTTGATCAGAATGGTTAAAAACTTTGTTTCCTGTAGCATTGCCAGGTAACGCCGACCATTTAGGGTCTGGTAGAAGAAAATGGTTTAGATTACACGAGTTCCTCATATTCCGCACCACACCAAACACCTCCAGTGAAAGTTTTCTTCAGTCTGCTCTGCCGGTTGACCTCACCACTGACATAAATTAACCTTGTCACTGTGTGATTAATGCGGGATTTCATTGATGTTGGTCTAACTCCCAGGCGACACATCTATCATGGGTGTCCTCTGATAGTTTATACTGCAGCTGGATTTTGAAGGGGTGTCACTTATCAGTATATAGAATCCTTACAAGGGATTACTAGCTGGCACCACATTCAGCTGTGACACGTCACATGCTGGGTCTGGAACTTTTCGCAAAAGGCTGCCAAAACCATTGTTGAGGTTTCTTCCTCAGTAGCGGTTTTCGGACGACCACTACGTGGCTTGTCATCCACAGTACTGGTTTCTCTGAATTTGGGTATGAGGGATGTAACAGTGCTGTGTAAAATTGGTGGTCATTCTGGATGTCGGTTGTTGAAGTCTGCGGTGCTGTTTGTGCAACTTTTGATAATCTATATTATCCCAGCATTCCGCAGTATTTTCAAGACCATTTGACTGAATACATCTCTTTCTCTTTAAGTGCCCCCATAAAATCTAGACCATATGCCAGGTGACTGTGGAGAAAATTCCACAACAGTCAGCACTCATTGATTTTATATGGTCTTCACATAGCTTTGAGGTATAGTTTTGATTGTTATGCTGTGCTGTGCAAAAGTCATAGGCCACTATAAGATATGTTGTTTCTCATTACTGTATATGAGATGAAACATTTTGCATCATACATTAGTATTGAAGACATCATCACAAATGTAATCTTCAATTAAGACATTTAAAATATTGTATTGGAAGGAGGTGAACAGAACTGTAATACCTAAAGCAGGTTTATTTTAAAGGTCCAATAAATCCCTTTTTTAAATGAATTTATAAACCGATTTCCACCATTGAGAGCCCATTTAAGCACCGGGCATCAGTTGTCAAGTTTCGGGCACTTGACAACGCGTTGCAGCCTGACATGCACCGCTTTCCAGGTCATCTTTTGAGGACACGTGCACCTGGCCAGAGAAACTGGAATCATTGGAAGGGAGGTACACCAGTCGATGAGTGTGTTAATGGGTTCTGTGTGTATTCAGTCCACGGCAGGAAACGGTTCCACTTGTGTTGATTACTGCAGCAGTAGGAGCGGAGCAGCATGTCGATTTCCTGATTTCCTTTCCACCTGCAAATTAAACTGTGGGTGGTAGCCAGATGAGAGACGTTATTTTGTGTATACAGAATGTTTTCCAGGGATGTTCCGTAGATTTTACTTTCAAATTAGCTTTAAGCAAAGTTTGGGCACCCCTGGAGAAGTAACAGGTTCTGCAGATACAAACCAAATATGACATTTCTGCAAAATGTTATGAATTGTCATCCAAATGTTCAAGTGGTGGTTTTTGTAAGATATCAGAACACAAATAATTCATAAACATGTGAAGGAAATATCCCATATTAAAGTTCATTGTAGGGGTAGTGACTTATTTTACCACACTATAAAGACATAAACATTTATAGGCGTGTATGATGTTTCAGGGGTAACAATACAGACAAATCTTTTACATATTTTACATATTTTGTTGTTTGGCTTTCTTTAAGACAATAACTATAATTTAACAAAAACACAACACTAACACAAAATGGCATGTTTTAGATTAAAATGTTGCTGTAACATGTAACAACATCATAAATTATATAAATTATATAAAAGAAAGTTTTAAAAAACAAATAAAGAAAAGGTTCTAGGTGAATATTTTATAACTATAAATACAAGTTAATTTGTAAAAGTCCAATTAGTGGTCTTGTTAGTTCATTAGGATACTACCAGAACCTGTTGGCCGATTTATGTAAGAAAATGTTATATAATCTATACGTAGAACCATATATCATGCTAAAAGTAAAATAATATTTTATGTCTGAAATACGTTTTTATTCCTCAGTTCCACGATTCTGTCCGTGATATTCACATCGCAGTAATAATAGGGCTCTACAAACCTATTATTAAGCAGAATTTTGGGATGGCCATTATGAAGCTTGGTTAAAGGGGCCAGTCTGAAGGACTTGTGGGCGGTCTGTTTGATAAGATGATGGTCTCAGTACAGGCAAAGCAGTAACTTAATGAGTAGCATTTTACAAACATGGTTTCTGTTGTGTGGACAGTGGTACTAGGAGGCCAGTTGGAAAATGCGTTGGTGTCTCAGACTGAGCAACTCTGGTAGCCCATTGAATACAGCCAGTTCTCTGAAAAAGTCATTTCAGAGGAAATGGGCTCGAATCCCCCCCCCAAGTGGTGCCTAAAACATGAGATTTAGTTGGTGTGTTTACAGAACCCTAAATTGGTCTGGGACCCTGCCTATGTTACCTCTCCCTGTCCCCAGTAAATCCCTGGGCAGGTTGTCCTTATCCAGAGCGACTTACAAAAGTGCTTTAAGACATCAGTAACATAATCCATTCTAAATAATCAGGAATCTAAACAAGAATACACTTTTGAAACTGTAAAGGTTGTGGAGTTTTTTTAAAAAAAAGGGGGCGGGGTAGTAGAGGTGCAGAATAAATGGGTCTTCAAACGGCGTTCCAGAGACTCAGCTGTTCGAACATTGAGGGGAAGTTCATTCCACCACTTAGGAGCCAAAACAGTTCAAATGTTTCCCAGTTCGTTTGTAATTAATATGAGAGCAAATGTTGTCTACGGGGTTTAAATCAGTACTCCGAGACTGAGCCTGGTGGACTCCAGATTACGACTCTCTTTGAGAGAAAAACAAACACAATACCAACAGCAAGACAAATATATATTTTGGAAGACTGTGAATGCCCAGCTGTGTGTTAACATATAAGACTTTTTATGGTCCCCCTTGAGTCAATGTTTGTGAAGAACTTGCTATTACTGAATATACACAGTCAAACACACGTACACAAGCCAGCGTGTGGGATGTTGCCGATGCCACACTGCATTTGCTCAGTGCGCCGGACACACAGGAGGAGGTTCTAATACACCATGCTGTTGTCACCGTTAAACAGAAGTGTGCCTTCTTTAGGAGCTGTATGTATATGCTTGTTTTGTTACCCATTGTTTTGGGTATGTTGGAATCAGCAGAGTATCAGCAGCATCTATTGTTTGTGTCTGTGTGGCATATCGCCAGGCTCATCCTGCGAGAGAAGTGGATCAGTGCAGCCTGTGTGAAAATAAGCCTGTGCAATTGCAGAAAAAAAAAAAAAAAAAAAAGAATTACGCTTCATCTCCAGTGATTTATCTAGCATCTAGCATGTTCAATGTTTTCTAAGAATCACCTCAGCTCTCTGTTTGACCTGTTCCCTTTCCTCAATCTACCCAAACGTCAAACCTAAAACTCTAGTCATAATCTCTAATAGGTCCATATCGGAGAGCAGGATGTAGTACATAGTAGAATGTGCAGAAAAGTAATTAATAAAGAGGCCAACCTACCACTGGGACTGTGTTTATCTGTAGAACTGCTAATTAATTCTCACATTCAACCCTTAAGCCTGAATTTGTGTTTTCTTAACTTTCTTTCTCAGACCTCTTCTTTAAAGCAGGACTTACTCGCTGTTTACTGCGATAGTGCCTTGAAAAAAGCCTCCAGATACTTCATTATAAGTCAACGTACAAGAAATATAATGGCATACCAATCAAAAACTGCCAGCCAACACTTCTTGTGCATGTTGTAATGAGGTTCACCTCCTGGGCAGTGCCAGATGTCACACACACCCAGCCCCCAGCCTGAAGTGGAATGAACACACATGCATACACACAATCAGAGTAGAGGGTTAGATGCCAACTGTTCATAAGGAAACCCCATTCATGGGCATCACTGATGTCTCCGTACCTGGCACCCATTCACGGGAGGCAGGCCACCTGTAATCAGGACCCATAGAGACAGGATCCTGATGATACGTAAAACTGTGGTAGCCTAGCGATTAAGGTACTGGACTTTGGACCTCGTGGTCCAGGGTTCAAATCCCACCTCTGTCAAGCTGCCACTGTTGGGTCCTTAAGCAAGGCCCTTAACCCACCATTGGTTGAATTGTAAAACTACATAAGTTGTAAGTGGCTCTGGATAAGGGCGTCTGCTAAATGCTGTAAATGTAAATGTAAATGTAAAACCACCAGGGTGGTTCAGAACTGCAAACCAGAGCTCTGTTGCTGAGCCTCTCTGGACTGTATCAAGCCTCTGATGACGTGAAGCTTCAGTTGCAGTTATATATCATCAGGATCCTGTCTCCATGAGTCCTGGTTACAGGGTTTCTGAATCTGTTATACCATGTGCAAGAGCTCACAGACAGGCAAACCTCATATTGCCAAAGCTGGATGACTTAACACTGGAGACCAGAGCTTTAACAATGCACTCCATATCTCACGTGTGTTCCCTTTAACAGGGAATTCCTCTGTCCCTTTGTCAAGACCAGTGGCATAGTCATAGTTTATGGCAGGGGGGGTATGTGCCCCCTCAAAATTTGGAGAAGGGTAAAATGTCCAAGCTTTCTTATGGCTCTTAGAGTTTGCTGAATTTATTAGTATTATTAAATCACGTTTCGTTATGGTTGGGAACTGTGGACAAAGGAATGGTGGAAGTTGCAGGTTTGCCTGTCAGTAAACATTCAGCACAAAGGAGAGACACTATATTCTCTTAGCCATGGAACAAGAGTTGGAAGAGAAACTGAGAAAGAGCCTTGCAGATAAAAATGTAGGGGCTAGATGGGCTTAATGGACTGCGTAAATAAAGAATTTTGTGTAGAATTGCATTTGTGTGTTTCTGCGCTTGTTTTTCCAGCATGTCTGACCAAAGGGGAATGCAGTCCATGTTTCTTTAGCATACTAGCTCCTCTATTGAAACTTCTGAGGTTAACATGCTATCTGTAATAACATGAGATATTGCTGGCTTGAATATACACTGCTCACAAAAACTATTATATTTTGTTTAGTAAATTTTGTGAGCAGTTTAATTTAAAAATATATAATAATATTTAAGGTAAGGTGTATGCCATAGCAAATACATGTTTTTGCCATTCCGTGTGTAGCATATTCTATGTTTTATTTGCCAAAAAACACTCATATTATGTATTGGGTTGCGGGATGTGAACTCTGTATCCCTCCTAAAGTCGAAATGGAATCTTTGCCAATGAACAGGGGTGTCCTGGCTTGACTATACTCACAAACTAATCCTCCACCATCTCACGTTTCATGCATGGTCCTTGAGCTGCAGAGAACAGACCCAGCACATATTGGAAGTGCAGAGTGCTTTGGTCACAGTCGTATTTCACAATATGATAAATCACCATATATTAAACTTCTGGGTTTAAGATAAATTTAACTTAAAATGGATTTTTCTGAATGTATCCCCATCATAAATCAGGGAGCACCTGTATTTGCAAACGTTGTGCAGCACATACCTGTAGACCAAAGCTTTAACCACGGAGCCACCACTGCCCACTATGGGTCCTACTAAACTGACCACTAAGTGCACATAATCGGTAGGGTGAAAGTAATAAACTGCTCATGTGTATACACGTGTGTGTGTGTGTGTGTGTGTGTGTGTGTGTGTGTGTGTGTGTGTGTCTAGAGACAAGTCAATACGTTTTGGCTACTTTATATGGGACTGTGGTGGTTAAGATAGTAGTGGTTAAGATACTGGACTATGGACCAGAAGGTCCAGGGTTCAAATCCCACCCCTGCCACAGTTGGGCCCCTGAGCAAGGTCCTTAACCCACAATTGCAAGATTGTATAACTGTAAGTCACTCTGGATAAGGGCGTCTGCTAAATGCTGTAAATATTAAATATGATTAAATATTACTTATTCAATCAGAAGTAAATACAGGTAGCTTAAGATGCACATGGTTGTTAACAAGCACCCTGGGAACAGTCTGCACTTTCCAAAAGTCTATCAAACAAAGTGTGTGCTGTACTTAAACCTAACAGTCGTACGTAGACAGTATTTATCCCTTTTTACCATATGTTTGTCTGACTTTATTAGAAACACACCACAATATAGCACTGTCATTGGTCTACTACAACATCATGCATTTAGCTTTGCACCAAACAGTTTTATTTATGTAACCCAGCACATTTGTGTAGAATTCTACTCCATTTACTATTATCTATTACATTTTTCATTCATTAATTTGTTTTGATTTAAATAGAATCGATAATGTGGGAGCATTTTGCCATTTCAGAATGTTTAGTATCGATATTTATCAATTTAGCGATATTATTGACAACACTACTTGTCACCACCACCTCCAACCACAGAGTAGCTAGCTTACAGATAATGTTTATCTGCTCAAAGTCGGATTTTTTAAATACCAAACTACTCCCACACAACAGAGGTCGCTCTCCATATACAGTCAATTCCGGTTAATTGGACCACCGGTTAATGGGACGAGCCACTTATTCGGACCAAATCCTAAAGTACTGAATCAAAACCTATTAAATACGTGTAATGTTATTCGCTTATTTGGACCAAAATAAAAAAAACGTGTTTTTTAAATTATTCAAAACCGTGTACAGTATGTAATATCCGTATGTAAAATACCAAGAAACTCTTCATCTCTGGCATCACTACCCGAAAACTCTACCCTCTACTGTCACCTACAGGTCTTTGCCTGACATTTCCATTTACTACAAAAGAAGGAAGCCACTCAGCCCCTGCAGAAGTGGATCAGATCACACTGGATAAGTTCTTCAAACGTTGACTGGAGTTTAGTAAGTATTAGTAAGAATAGTAAGAGTTTTTTTTACAGTATTATGCTTCGAATGCTGAGTACCTATACATTGTGTTGTAGGTCTGCAAATTTATTTTTCAATGAACAAAGTTCGTGAGCAACAGTACTTCTTGTTTGTACGTTCGCTATATGTGTAAATCACACAATAAAGGTTTAATAAACATTTAATATGTTACATAGCACG